>LKEA01000024.1:321957-391692 GCA_003795315.1 Cytospora schulzeri | reverse complement strand
TGCTTGTTGCGAAACGATCCGAGCAGTGTCAGGAAGAGGCTCAGCCCCTTGTGACAAACAGATGAACCAGGAAATATCAGAACCACATTGCCTGTTGCGTTCCCTTATTTCAGCTTCTGTATTTTGGCCAAGCTGCTGACGATTCCTGGCTCGGTTTTAAGTCGAATCAACTCGGTAGGCAGACTCAGGTGCTTCGGAGGAACCTGTCCTGGCGATTCCTGGAAGACTGGATGCGACAATAGCGGAGGAGTCTTGAGCCGCACGGTCGGTGGTCTCTGGGGAGCGCCTTCATCACCTTCATCCCATAGTGGTCTGTTGCCCCCTTGCGGTGGGTATTTCTTGCCGTGTAATAGTTGCCATGTCCGTTCCACGTTTGCCTGCGCAGAACCCCAATCTGTTGTTGTTTCCTGTAGAAGTTGCCTTCCGTCTTCAATGTTTATGTCCTGGCCTTTTGTTCTTCCGTGCCAGGTTTTGGAACGGGTTCTGATAGGCCGTACCACCTCCTCTGCCGTCACGGCCTCCTTGCTGCCGGACTCTCTGTTTTGTTGAGTCTTCCGGATCATAGCGTTCCGCAAGAGTTCTTCCTCGAACATGAGACGGGAACGAGTTAGGTTGCCTCTTCGTTCGAACTCCTCCCATGTGAGGCTTGGATCACGAAGCTGAGCCTGGCTGAAGTTCCTCTTGATGTTTCGTCGACGTTTAGTGATGCCGAGAACGACGAGCGACAAGGTAAGGAGAACCAGTGTTCCAAGTATGACAGGGAGAATTATGACCAATAAGCGGTTGGGGCTCCTAATCGGAGCCCCATCCATATCACGGATGGTGTTGTCCATATACGGTGCTTAAGCGAGTGAAAGGATTCAATATTGAATGCCCAATATCGACAAAGTGGAGTGATAGAACCGTCGAACGAGTGAAATGTGGAATGATATCTCAGTCGCAATCAAAGTTGCTGCGAACGATACCCTTACATTCGACCACGCTATATCCGAGTGGTGAAGCAGTGGACGGCAATGATTGCAACTCAAGCCTCGCCAGAATGAGACGAACGATGGCTCGTGTTTGTGTGCTACCCACCTCTTCAATAGAGACCACCGTCCTTATTTGTTCATGTCTCCTGGGCCAACACGGGCTCACTGGCAGAAGAAGCCCAACCGACACCTGATCTCACTTGATCGACATGGGTTCACTGTCCGACACTAAGTGACCCTGAAAGCCTGCACCCCATCTCACATTTGTCTCCCTCAGATACATGAACTGCATATGATGGTCACGTCTGTAACCTTGTCAGTTGCTGTCAGGTATTCCTTCTTCTATTTGGCCTGCTGGTACAAAAAAGGAAAAGTCTTGCCACATCATCGGACACCGCGGTCAGCTGCTTGTAGGCTCAAACCACATACTTTTCCCATCCCCCTTCCCGTTCCCCCACGCTGCAGGTTGGCGTGGACATGCAGACCTGGAAGAAAGGGACTTGTCTGCCAGGTTACGAGTATTATTGGATGGGATTGGTGTTCTTTTCAGCTTCACAACACGAGGGACCCGGACCGAGATCATGCAGGCTAAAGGCGATCAATGTAACCACATTCGGAAGAGGTATTCACATATAAGCAGGGACTGCAGCGCATTGAACTCCCGAGGTCGCGAGTGGCGGAGCAAGCCACGCACAATAAAGCAAAGAGATGTCAGAGCTTCTTGGCCACACATATTCGATAGTCAGCCGGAGGCTTGCATGAGTGTCTCACCGAGAAGTCAAACTGCGGACAGACGCCACTTTGCAACCCTCCGACCTAAAAGTTAACAGTCCAATAAGACATCTTCCCGGAAGTCTGTTCCAGGCTTCCAGGCCCAATGTTGCCAACATTATCGGAATTTTATTGACAGAAAAAACAACCACACTCAAGTGGACCATGCCCGAAGGTTCGGGTTGACGGAGCGCACGTCGAAACATAGATACATGATGAAAGGAAGCCATTTCGTATTTTCTAGAGAGGTGGTATGCGAAAGGCGGCTCAGGGTTGTCTCAATCTATAATTAATCATGTGTGTCCCTTGTGCCAAGTCCGGCACCTATCACGCGTAGACAGCCAGTCTCGAGGCCGCTGCACAAAACTCCGTAGTGTTACCCGAACACATCATGACCTCACAGTCAGTGATTTTCGCCTTTAGATTCGTCGCCGGTAAAACATTTCCGCAGTAACAGTCTCTGGAATTCTCCACTCCACTCACAGAGTACCCCTCCAACTTGCACCCGCTGATGCAGTTCTCTACCGTCATATTTCGTAAGGATGAAAACGAATAGCCGGCAAGGGTCCGATTGCTTGTAGCATCGGTAAAGCAGCCCTCGTAATGGTGTGTAGTATTTCCGCCGTCGATGGACGTTGAGTTGACGACAAGAGGTAAGACTTGGGTCGCGGATTGATAGACACTGAGACGTGATGAGTCGCCGCATGTCGAGGTTGAATCGCCGCCGCAGACTGTTGTGCACTCCGTTTGGTTGATGGTTGCATCGCCAATTCTGAGAATCGCGCCGCAGTGGCATTGCGTTCCGTACTCACTATTCGCGGGTTAATGATCAATAATTTATGGCTGAGGAAAGGGGAAGCGTATTGGGCTGAACTTACACTCCAGCAAGAGGGTATTTCTGATTTGCACAGTATGTTGTGCACATGGTGATTGTCATTCCGTTGTTGACCAGAGATATGCCCTGTAGGACGGGATTGTCGACATTGTCATTGACACAGCCGACATAGCTCCACCCGGCTGGCGCCGCTGATGAGGTTGAGCTGGCAGAGGAAGTCGATGTGGGTGAGGATCTCGTGACAGACAGAACTGACGAGGTATTCGTGCTTGGGATCAGTGAGGTTGTAATGCTAGGAACAGTCGGTGGTTGTACAGAGCCGGTAACGCTACCAACTAGCGAGGTTGAGCTGTGATCCGTCGACGACTTCAGCGTGCTAGGGCTAGGCGAAAGGTCCGAAGTAGTTGTCGACGCAGCAGCAATATGTGACGAAGACGAAGTAGAAGTATCCGAAGTGCTTGTTGCTGTGATGTTCGAGCCAGAAACCAGAGCACTTGACAGGGACTTGGTGGCCGCGGTGGAAGACAAATCGAGATCTGAGGTTCCGGTGCTCGGAGATGAGGACGGTGACAGGCTAGGCGAGCCGTTCAAGATGACGGGTCTCCCGGTGATAGACGAGGTTGATGTACTAGAATATGAGGAGACCGTCTCCGAACTTGTGTTTGCTGTTAAAATCACAGGTCTATTCGCTATAGACGTTGAACTCAGCGAGGACGGTGTCGTTGAGCCCGCTGACGAAAACGAGACACCAGCTGGAGTAAGCAGCCTCGCTCCCCAAACACCACTATTCGTTGTTCCGGCGTTGATAGCATTCTTCATATAGTTAGGGTTACCGATACCCGGCAACCACGATAACGCTTCGCAGCCAGTGGTTGTAGAACACTGCTCACATGCAGCTGCATAGGAACTCACGTAGCCCATCGTAAAGTCGCCTCCCTGGCGGTCAAGATAACATTCAAGCATGAAAGTCGCGCCGTTGAGGGCTGTGTAGACTGTACCGTTGTTGTCCGGGCAGGAGATGGACGCTGTCGGCGTGGCCGCTGTTGACGAAGTGGTTGAGACTGTCGACGTCGTGGATGTTACTGAGCTTGTAGAACCAGTAGCAGAGAAAGCCTTTGTGGTTCCCGTAGAGGACGACGACGAAGATGATGAACTGGTCTTCGTTCCGTTCAATGCGTACATTGATAAACGAGCCGAGCCGCCACAATACTCATTCGCGCTGGCAGCGCAAATTACCGTGCACCCGCTCGTCTGGAGTTTGCCCGAGACGCCCGTGCCAGACTCTACATTGATTGTATTGCCACAATAACACTGTTTTTACGTGGCCGAGGTCAGTTTGTAAGTGGCCAAAGCATTCCTGTTTCCGGCTGGTGGCGCCAGCAAGACACAAGTAATATCATGCTAGGAGTGGTGAATCTTACCTCGTCTCCGTATTCCGTACCAAAATACGTGTATCCGGCACACGCAGCCGCACAAGCCTCAAGCGAGTTAGACGTACCAAGTCCAGGTGCCTCGCCCGAGAGAGCTCGAGAGGCAGTATCATCGCCATAGCAGCCGATGTAGCTATAATCCCCCACAACAGCAGGCTGAGAAGGCGGCTGATATGCAGAAGCAAGCGAGCCGTTGTTTGGAAAGTACGCTGTAACATCGTACCAGAGTGACATATATCCCCCAGGTCCACCGCATGACTGTGTGCTGTCGCCGGCACAGGCATAGCCAGTGCAGCTCGAGTCGCTGCCTTTCAGGGAGGACGAGGGGATGGCGTTGCCATAGTAGCATTCGTCCATGTACTCAGTACCAGCAAATGCAGATGTGTGGTCGTATGCTTGCTCTTGGCACCAGCCGTTTGTGTCGTTCGACGATGATGTAGTGGACGACTCGATACGGGCGGCGGTGCTGTCAAGATAGCAGCCTAGCCATTTGAACCGCGCAGTTCCATCGGCGAGCTTGGGGCCGACCTGTGTACCTTCAATGGTCCCGGTGAAGTTCAACACATGAACACCCCAATTGAGATCATCGACGTTGAGGGTCCAGGCGGCAGCATAGGTGACGGGCAGGGAATTGAGTTGTGCCTTGGGTGGTTCAAAGTACACCGTGGCAGTAGCATTTGTGCCTGGGGAAATTGACAGACCTTCTGCGAGGTCTCCATCAGGGTTGGTAGCTGCTAGGTAGGTTCCCTCAGGGGCCTTGGACTTGGTGATGATGAGGTCCGAACCACCTATGTTGGCGACTAGTAGCTCGATTGTTTGGTCTGTGCCGCCGGGACCTGTGCCAAAGTCGATCGTGTACGTCCAATCCTCGTCAGTGTCAGGAGAATCTGGAATCAGGTTCCAGCCACCTTCATTGTTGGAATAGTAGACCATCGCAATGGGCTGGGAGGCCGCACTCGCCTCAAGAGTCACGTATACCATTCCACCGGTTGTCCAAATGACAAGAATGGTGAAGTAGGATCCGACTGTGCTGGCAGTGAAGTCAACCGTGATGACTACGGACGTCCCGGCCGCCATGGTCGACTTGAGAGCTGGCAGCGACGAAGTTGTGAAGTATCCGTTGCTATCAAGCACATCTGTCCCATTATCACCGCTCGTGACGTTGACGAAGGTTGTATCGTCGTCCGTCGGGTCCGTCGTGGTGTATCCATAGCCCAGAATCTGCATAGAGGCTTCACCAAGGTTGGCAAGCACGAAACTGTTCTCTGAAGTCCCACCCGATGAGCCGCTGGAGGTATTGGTCACGACGACAGGGCTAAAATCGACTTGGAGTGGATTGACACTGGGATATGAGGCGTCGGTGACTGCCTCTCCCGTGAGTGAGATTGGTTGTGTCGAAGCATACTCTGCAACAGTGTTCTCAGTAGTAATAGTCAAGGCCCCAGATTTCACACCGGGGGAGAGTTTTGTGCCATAGCTTCCGTCCGCAGAATAACTCGTCAGGTTGAAGATGACTGAGAGGGTAAATGACTGGCCAGTTGTAAGAGTCGTTGGCAGGGTTGGAGACTTTGTAACCTTGTAGTATGTGCTGCCGATCGTCATTGACTCGATAGTTGTGTCAATAAGTGCTGTGCAAGTAAGATTCTGCGTCTCCGAGGAACCAATTGGGACTTCCCCATAGTTGAGTGGTCCGGTACAGTTCAAAGGCAGAGTGACTGGCGAGCCATAGGCCAAGACGTAGCCGGGGGACGTTGTATAGTATCGTCCATCGCCAAACGCCAGTCGTTGAAACTTTGACAATAGACCAGTGGCAGGAAGGGTGATCGGTGTGAGGATACCATTGTTTGGGACAGCCTCGTAAGCACCGATACCTAAGTCAGGGTCGACAATCCAAAGGATCCCACTGCCTTCCTGACCATCAAGGGACGTAACGACCGTCCCACTGATTGCGACCCTACCTGTCGTTGATGCAGATGTCTCGCCGGCGTACGAGAACTGGGGTCTACCAGACGAGTCGTAACCCAGGGCGTAGGCATAAATGGGAGCGCCGGAAGGGGCTATGTATATATAACCTCCCTCCAGCGGATAACAGCTGACGGTAGCAAACATGGCTGCACCGGATGGGGGCGTGATGGTCTGGAGGATGTTGTCGCCTTGGTTGGCGCCGTTCTTATATCCACCGAGGTCATTGGCGTCCATAACGAAACACTGCCCATTCTTCCCGCATGCCACGGCAGTTGTTTCCACGCCTCCACCAGAGAATGGCAGCAGAGAAACACCGCCACTTCCCACGTCACGATCAGCTCCATCCATAGAGGAGTATGCTGCTGGCTCGAAGTAGTCTTGCTGGTAGATTGTTCCATCTGCTTCGATGCCCATATTTACTACGGCCTCACTCAAGGTAGCAAGTGTGACTCTTCCACTTGCCGGCGAAGCACCGTTTATAGTAGAAGTATAACCATTACCAGTGGAGAAGAAGAAACGATTGGACTGGTCGGACGCCAAAATCGCGCCGGACATCCAGACGCCGCTGCCACTTGTGTTTGGAACAGCGGGTGCACCTGCACCAGCACTTGTGGCGTAGGCGGTCACGAAATGGCCATCAGACGCGCTCATGCCGACGACCCATCCGGTGTAATTGTAGAGATCGCAATGTCCTCCGAACCCAGCGTACACCACACCATTGAGGAGGTTCAGGGCAGTCCGCTGGAGTTGAATTCCGCCTTGGAAGTACCGGGTCGCATCATTATCGGCGTGGTGGCCATCCAGGAGAACAGGATACCCAGACCTCTCTTCCAGCGTCACAGCATCGACGGCATGGAAATGGTAGACTCCATTGTACAAGCCCGAAGTCGTTCCAGGGGCATAACTCTTTGCCCAGAAGTAGACAGTCTCAGTCGAGTCGTCGATAACCGGTGTCCCCGTAATACCGATTGTATCTGAAATATCATTACAGCCTCCAGAGAATTCGCCGACACTGAAAGGGCCTTCCCCTTCGTCATTCATGTCCCGGAAAGCGACCAAGGTCCCATTCACCGCGTCCAGGGCAAACAGGCGATTTTGTTCCGAGAACGTCAGAATAAGTTGCCTGCCATAACTTGCGGGTGTGTACACCAAAGGCTTTGCATAAAACTGCTCGTCTCCGGAACCACTCGTGTACGCCGGAGTCTTGTATCTCCAGAGTTGGCCAAAGCTTCCGCCCTCGAGCATGGAGGGGTCCATATTATGGTTGTCATAATATCCGGACTGTGTGGAAACTCGTGGGATGTGTCAATACATGTCGTCCAGTTCGAAAGGAAAGCCGAGATCAACACGCACCTCCATCGAGAATCATGTCCGTTGCGTCCAAAGCTACAGCGATGGATCCCAGAAACGAGACCCCCAAAAGGGCTCTACAAGCCAACCGAAACTTCATGCTGTGAAAAACGGGTGAACAACCTCAGAAAGAGACAGAAGAAAGAAACGAACGACTGGCTCGAGGAAGCCATCACAGAATTCATACATCTTCGGGTGAGTGAGAGCATCATATGAGGACTGAGCCACACCCGGGCAGACACCATGGCGGCAGGGGCGTCAGCGAGCAAGCCCCTTGGCTCTAGGCACCAGAACATAACTGGCGAGATGGCGCACACTTGTGAGCTGGTAACATGTCAGGTAAGCCGACTAGGCTCGTCGGCACCGAGAATTGGCCGAATCAAGCATAAATGTATGTGTAGTTGGCCCTGAACCGTGATAGAAACTTCCAAGCTCGCTCGGCGTCCGCCGCAGATTCGCATGTGGCTATCCTCCGAACTCCCCAATACGGGCTAAAGTGGCTGTTGTTGGTCCAGAACCTGAGGCTGAATGTGGTATTTAAGCTTTTGATCAATCACATCGAGAGAGCAGTCATGTTGTCAGTACGCCCCAGGGCTATCGGTATCGACCCATATGGAAGGAAAAGAATCGCCGGGGCGAGAGCAGTCGGTCGGACCCCGTCAGCCACGGGCGGAAAGCCGAATCACATGAACGAGACACGTTGCATGCAGCCGGGCATACTGGCTGTTTGATGTATGGACCCGTGTTGTTTTGAAGTCAAAATAAGCTTAGCTCCAATGCACGATAAATGATCCATGAGCAGCATCATTTTATATGGGTCAGCGAGTGGGGATGGATGTCGCAACGGATCGACGGAATCGCCAACGGTGGGACAAACAACGTGCCTGCGTGCACGTCTTCTCATAACCCTTGCACACTTGCCACCTTGTCAAGCATGGTGTCAAGGGTTCTTCCCTGCTTTTCCTGCTTGATAGGTAGGCGCAAGTGAGGTACCAGTACATGCCTCTCGTAATCTCCATCGCAAACTTCAACCTCATCCAGACGTCTCGTCTCGCTTCGCCTCAACCATGCTCTAGCTTGCAGGCCACTTAGGCCATCTAAGGCAGGAGTGGTTAAAACATATCACTCGCAATCTTGAAATACCTTATCATTCCAGTACTTTTGCAGGCCAACCCGGACTTTAATTCATTGGGCTCGGTTTGTGTTCGTGTTGCACCCTTGGCATCTCTCACATGTGCACATGGTGCGATAACCATCCATCCATCTCATATGTAGGCCTATTTTTGGATGACGATGGGCCACCCAATCAACATATAGTCATTATGATGCTGAAGAGGATTTAGGCATGAGCCAACAAATTCCATCCAGTCCTGATCTTAGAGGATGTCAGCGATTAGATCCGCCACAGTGGACACCTCATCATACTGTTGGCCTCAAGCCTACATAGTATTGGCACTCGCCCCCATCACACGCGATATCCAAGAGATAAGACCTATCGACGGCAAGAGTAAGAGCATCCCTGAGGCATGCATGACCCCGTATAAAGGGGCACGTCTAGACAACCATGTCTACATGGGGGCAGTTCCTTAGCTGACGTGATACGGCGAGGATTATGAACAGATCCATGGCTTTCTCACATCTGTGAGGGGTTGTCAATCCCCCTATTGATGGAAAACAGTAGGCCTTGTGTTGATAACAATTCATCCTGTCCTCATAGCCTATAGCTGGTAGCTTGTAGTCTATGATTCACGCCCCTTGCAAAGGATTGGTAACCATGAAGCTTGCTCAATGTGGGGCATTGAATCATGGGGTGTGAACCCCTGGGTATTTTATGTTGGAAGTCCTCTTCTCATAAAGGCATATGCATAGTCCAAATCATCATCATGGTTGGTGTTAAGATCATCCTAATATAGGCCTTAGTCCACACTTGAGATTGACCGGTCAAGACTTTACCCGCTCCCCAGCAACAACGAGAAGAAAAGATAGCAATGAACAATGCACTTAATTGTGTCACATATCGATGGATACATATGTAATTAAGGATCCTTCAGGATGGGCGGCGAGTGCCCTAAGATGTGGCAACCAGCTGGAGGCTGACATGTTTTATGTACCTACTTGAGTACCTGTTTAAGTAGTTAGCCGATATAGTTAACACAAGCTTGGAAGGGACAAAGATGATCGCGGTTCTCAGAGATTGGGTCTAAGCCACCATTTATGAGTAACAAAGGCACAATATATACTATCATAGAGAAAGAATTGCTATATACATATCCTTTCCATCATACAAAGAGACTTTGAGCTCTGGCACCGCTGCCCTTTCTCCAACACTATCATAAACATCTATGATCATGAATCACCTTCCACGACCATGAAGTACTATTTCACCACTAAGCAACGAAGCTCAAAGCTCGCTTCTCCTTTGGAGTGGGTGAGTCATTCAGGTAGTAAGAATAGCTGCTGCCAACCGTATAGTGGTTTCCGAAGATGTCAAACTGGCCAGTCATCTGTTGAATCATCAGTATTGTTTCGTATACTACACAGACATGCGGGGACTTACCGTTGCATATGAGGCCCCATAATTCTCGCTATAGTAAATGCAGGTAAAGATACTGTCCCGAAGTTAGTTTTGAAATTTGGTCACGCTGTCCAAGGCGTCCAATATGCTTACCCGTTGGCTCCATTCCTGTAAAGCACATAGGCATCAAAAGAGGTACATTGCACATCGATGCCATGGGCCGAGTTCCAGGCAGAAGTAGTCTCGCAGTGACTTGCGCAAGTAGCAGGGCTGTAAGCTGCGTTGGGAAATATCTCAACACTGAGGTACCCGTGAAGTATGACTGGCACGGGAATGTTCAGAGCGGCGTTTCCAAGGTCGACGGGACCAGTGAACCCGTCACAAACAGGCGCCCCCATGACATTGAAGGCAGTTGACCCGGCAATCACCAGGTGGAAATCACCCTGGTACTGGCCGACATTGGTGGCGTTGCCCGAGTAAAGTGGCACAGAGTAGAAGGCGCACTTGATAAGGGTGACGGAGGAAGAGTCCACCGTCGCAGGGCAGTACTCGGTGGAGGGCGTGCCAGTGGTAGGCCAGACGAGCTCCGGGTCGCGCTCGTAGTAGATCACGAACGACGAGCACGGAGTCGAGCCGGACCAGTCGCTGCAGAGGTTGGCACAGTGATCCGGGTCATAGCTGGACAACTCTGACTGGACGTAGCCGAGATATCCGGTGTTGTCGCCGTTGCTACCCTTTAGGTCGATCCAGCCGGGAGCTGCTTCGTACCCCTGGGGAGGGTGGGCGGCAGCCGCGGTGGCTGCCTTTGAGAATGCCGGATAGGCGAGGAATTCCGTGTCGGTGTCAGGGTCCACGTGGGGGCCATTCCCAACCTGATCGGCACATGCAGTCGGCTCGCTGCGCTTCTCAACAATCAGGGTAGCATTATCAGCCCCGAAGGGTGCAGTTGCCGACAGGAGACTGTCTTCGGCCTGCTCGTAAAGATCGATCGGTAGATCCTGGGCGGCAGCGATCCCCAACAGTAAAGAGGTGAGCAGTGTGAGCTTCATCTTGAAGGCTAGTATTTTGAGTGAATATAGGTTTCAGATAAGGTGATATGAGGACTATTTGAGCACTGACGATGACCAACGGAAGTGTCAGTGAGGTTGGGACTTGTATGATGTTGGTGAACTTGAGTCTCTGGCGGTTTCAAAACATTCATCTCATCAGTGTGAAGCTATCATTATAACTAAGTTCTGTGAACGACACTTCTCAAGTAAACGCCTCTCCTACTCACGTTGTCGTCGACAACGTGGTCAGCTGGACTGAACTTTGGTCAGAGGCGTGCTGAATAAAAGCCTCGATGGACAGTATATGGGTCGACAGCAAGCCTCTTCTGGTTCGGAGCATGCCTAATATTCCTGATTCGGTTCGTGAACAGGCCATACTTGACAGATGAAGCCATCCCCATGCCTATTCGGTGTCCACAGAGCCTAGAATGTCCACTCCAGGCGATACCTCTTCATTCTTTGGGTGGACCTGGCTGGTTTTGGGACAGACTATTACCGCCTGTGGGCACTTGGACAGTGGCATGGCTCGTTCAGCCGCAGTCAACTGCGCCTCATACACCCATTTGTGTTCTAGAGAAAACAATAATGTGTAGAGAAAGGCCCGATGCGATTGGTATCGCCTTATGGGGTCCAGAGTATGGTGGTATTCGGATCTCTGCAATTGTCCGAGGCACTTGAGTCGATCCTGCTCCAGCCAGGCAATGGATCATACCCTCACCAGCTCGCGGCTCTGGCCGAGGCGGGAGTTACTACTTCCGGATCTTGACCGGGAGATGTCGGGGTCCGAGGGGTCAGTGATGTGAAGGGCAAGCCACTAGCTGAACACAATATGTGTAAATCGGGTAATTTGTGGCCCAGCATGCATGCATATGTGATATGTACGTGTCCGCGTATATGCAGGTTTGCAGGGGTCAGCTCAACGACATGGTCCTGCAAGTCTAGACCATTACTTGATGGAACCATCTGCGAGGAAAACCAAGGCGGATCTCTCATTGCCCTTTCCGGTACCGTGGTGGCGGAATCAGAGCACGTTCTCGCATTCTTTGAAAAGAATCGGACGAACTCGCCATATTTAGCACAGATCACAGATCTCCCCTGGATTACCGTGTCAACCCAAGTCCTCGGTCTGTTGCCCAGGGATATTTCTCCTTCCTAAAACCGACCTTTGATCTCTTGAAGGAGCCGACTCCACCAAGGGTTACCAGAGCTCCATCACCTCATTCAGTCAGTCACTCACTCACTCACTCACTCAATCACCATGGACCCCACCGGCACATCAACCCCAACACATAACTCCACGCTCTTTGCTGGCAAGAACAAAAAACGCTTTGTCAGTTACCGACTCCGTGGAGAATATGAGAAACCCTGGCTGGAGGACCCAAAATTCAACAGGACAAAGTACAACAACTGGGTCGTGTACTTTTGGATCTTCATTGGGGTGTGTGCTGCTGCCGTTGTTGCATATTTCAAGGTCACACCTGCAATACCAGGCCCAGTAAGTTCCACATTATAACAGAACTAGCTCATGTTGTACACATACTGACTTCATCTTCAGATATGTTTGGTGTATGAAGACGCATTTGATGCTGGAAAGCTAGATGAGAGCAAATGGAGCTACGAAGTCGCCCTTAATGGGTTCGGCACAGGTTCATTCGACTGGACAACAACCGATCCCACCAACGTCTACACTGATGAAAAGGGCCTTCACATTGTGCCAACCCTGACAAATGAGACGACATCCATCACCACAGACCAGATGTGGACCGGTTACACACTCAACCTCACTGCCGATGGTACCTGCACGGAAACCATCGCATCGTCATGCGTTGCCCACTCCAACTCCACCCTGGGACAGATGATCCCGCCGGTCCGAAGCGCGAGAATCAACACCAAGGGAAAAGTTGGCATCAAATACGGGAGGGTGGAGGTCGTCGCCAAGTTGCCCAAGGGTGACTGGATCTGGCCTGCCATCTGGATGATGCCCAAGGACGATGTTTATGGTGCGTGGCCGAGGAGTGGCGAGATCGACATCGCGGAAGCCAGAGGAAACGACGTTTCCTATCCTGGTGGCCGCAACGTTTACTACTCTACTCTTCACTGGGGACCGAGCTCTGTCCATGACGGCTACTGGAGGACCATGGCTGTGAGGACTCAACGGAGGGGAGACTTTACAGATGGATTCCACACTTATGGACTTGAGTGGTAAGTTCAAGGATGCAAATAGTGGCACTCTTAGCAGTTCATTAACAACATCACAGGACCGACAAGCACATCTACATGTATGTCGATAGCAGGCTCACTCAGGTCTTGTACACCAATTTCCACGCGAACAAACCCCTCTGGGAAAAGGGGCATTTCTCTGGTGACTCGGAGAACAACACCCTTATCACCAACCCCTGGGCAAACTCAACCTCGACCACTGGCAACGCACCCTTTGACCAGGAATTCTACCTCATCATGAACGTGGCCGTCGGCTCCAAGAATGGATGGTTCCTGTAAGTCCACATAACTCACCACCCTCACACTGCCCTCCCGAGAGCCAAGAGCGCCATGCTAACCTTGATTGGGTATAGTGACGGGAAAGGCGGCAAGCCTTGGGTTGACGATGCAACGAATGCCCAATGGACCTTCTTCGATGATGCTGATACGTGGCTCCCGACTTGGGGTGAGCCTGATTCCCGTGGGATGACGGTTAGATCCGTGAAAATGTGGCAAGCTGGCGCGTGTGGTACTGCTGAGCTGTGATCTGGGACGGAATAATTGGAAGGGAGCACACATAATGATGAAGCTCGTATCTGTTTTTACATACATTAGAGCCTGTTTGATATCTTGGGGGTGGTTACATCGCGGTTTCCAACAGAAGTTTAGGTGGCTTAGGAAACAGGGGTTGATTGGTTTTTGGTGCCCGAAGATTTTCATAATGCATATAGTATCGAATCCTAATACTTGTTTTGAACCAACAACCTTAAATCACATCCCTACCAGTGGAAAGATGATGCGATTATCGCAGCTTTGAGCCTCTATCATCTATGTACATAATTATGTGCCCGTTTTTATTCAACACTTTCATGCAAACCTCTTTTGAGCTTTTCACATGGCAGTCTCCTATCACATGCTGAAACATCCCCAAGTGTCTCCTCCATTCCGCCCGAGACATGTTTGTTACAGTATGATCAGTCAAACCCATGAACGTGATTTTCAGCTGAATTGTGAGCCCAAGGTGGCACCACACTAATGACGCCGTCGCAATTTCCACTGATAGGATGGTCCCTCGGACTTCTGGGGGATGGACGCCTACTATGGTATCTGGGCAATAATATTGAAATACACAGCCTGAAAACAACACTGGAACCTCGGAAGTTATCATCATGGTCATCATGAAGGCCACATCAGGCCAGCCACTGCACGGATTCTCGGTCATGTTCCCTTCCGACCCACCTGTTTCTCCATTCGGTGGCGTGGAAGCATGCGACGGGGGTTGAATAGGGTTCAATAGTGTGTCATACAAACCACATGGGCAGGTGTGTTTTCGACGTTTATTGCATAATACCCTACATAATACGACGGTAACGACGAGTCAGCAAGCGGGCCAATTGAGGATTGCCCGGTGGGATGTGGGCGGGAAAGAGTTAGCGAGTGATTCTCTTGTCACCATCACCACCAAGTCATTGTCGTAGTATTTACAGTAGCGTCATGATAGACTTGCATCACTAGCTCGAACTACGCGTGGCGGCGCACCGCTCACCTACTCCATCATTGGAAGAGGAGGAGTGGGGGGCCTTGAATGTTACCTGCACGCCCGTTTTGTCTCTGACCGGGTTTCTTGGGTTGCTTTGTGTTCCATCTCACCCGGCCATTCTAGAATTTCTCCAAGCTTCTGAAAGAAGGAATTGCGTTCCGGCAAACCGGGTCTGTTCATGTACCCTCTTTACAATGGTTCATCATGGTTCACATGACTTCCTGACCGTTGAGTTTTGTTTTCTGGTACAATGTACGGTCCGGCCCACTGGGTTCAACGGCTGTACCATTCATCGAGGACTAAAGGTTGATCACCCAGATAGCCGCCTGGGCACTTTGCGCGTTCCTGGGGGATAGAAACAGTGTCGCTATTTTGTCCCGAAATGTAAATATGATAAGTTGCCGTGCCGGGTTGTGGATCCGGATAAGCGCTATAGACTGTAGGTTCCTGTACACGACCGGGATAGAAGTCCTTAGACAGAGAGACATCCGGGGTATGGAGCCCAACGTAGGGCTCCTGTTGGTAACCGTTGACAGTTTTAGCCCCAGTAAAACTTTGACCAATAATTCATCCTATGCTCGCAGCGTTATACCTAAAGTGGAAATATGCTCGTGGCTTATCGGGTATAATCATGAATTTGGTGTGTATGACAACAGTCTTCACCAAACGGGGCCACACTTTAGCCGTGATCCATGTTGAAGAACAGGGGTTGAGAAATCGGAGAGATGGTCCCATCGTCTCAGTTATCCCGTCACCACTCCGCCGTAGTAGAGGCTCCTCCCTACTGAACAGATTCTTCTCGACTATTTCCAGGCTTAGTATGGGAGGATATTATCGTCTATATTACCGTCTCATAAGAGAATCAACCTCATTTGGCTATTCTTGTCACCCGATGCCTAGTCTCGGCAACGAGCTCTCCGATGCATGATCGAGGAAACCCTCCCGTCGAGCCTCAGTACTCCCCAATCCTTCTCGGTTTCCGAGCCGATCATGGTCATTGGATGCTGCGGAAATCGCATTGGAGTGGATGGTGGGACAGTTCTCGGCGGTTGCGGTACAGTGTACCTACCTATGTGTTCGGACCTGGTCTTCCAGATTCGATGCTGACGCCGGTCCGGGCAATCCACCACTGCAGAATCCTGGAAATTAGTGTAGATTCTGCATTGCCATACGTCCATTGCATCTGGCTCGCACCTCAGATAAGACGTGGCCGCCAGCAGTACCTCGTATTCGAGATCTGCTCGAGTGTTCTCGACTTGGACGGGGAGGAGGGGTGTGGGACAGTGACAGGACAAGATGCCACGGCCAGTTCTGCAGTTCCGCTTTCAGACCACAGTCTGACACTAGGACAGAACAACGGCAGACTCTCCCGCGGCTTCCCAGATCTACTGTCAATAGTTGGTAAAGCTGAAAGTCTCACTACCGGTCGTCCAGTCCAGAAGTTCTGGCTGGAATCGATGTTTGTGGCTGGTCGGTGCCACCCCGAGGCCTCTTGCTACTCTCGATCTTGAGAATCATGAGATTTTCCTTTTCTCGGTGTCTCAGATACATCCATATTCCATATCAGACCATCGTTCACTTCAGCCGCTTGGGTGTTGTCATGTTTGTCATGCCCGCGACAGCATCCCCATCTATCCCCCTTCGATCGTTTCCGCCGTCAGCACAGTAAAGCCAGGACCCACTTTGATTCTTTCGTTATTGCATGAACATCTATATTACCCCAACCCACGTCGTTTTGCTTTGCGTCGGCCTGATATCTATATCGAGATATATATCACACCTCACCTGTTTCTCCTTCCCCTACGGTTCGGTGCACGTTGCACAGTGATATCCTCGGCCAAAACAACTCCCTTGGATCCTAAACACACTGGCAAGCAAGGATGTCTCCCCATCTATCCATCGACAGCTCCGTGTCCAGTCCCCCAGGTCCGAGTGACCGGCCCAAGGGGACCGTTACCTCTCAGACGTCTATCACACATCATGATCATGATCCCGTTCAGTTTCAAGCCTTATATCCCCCTCGTGCCCATTTCCGAGACAGTCAATCCTCGACGCCCGCTTCTCGCTCAAGACCGGTATCAGTCCATACGACCGAGTCGGTCTCTGGCAATGGCTCTGGCAACGGCTACGACGATGACTTCCGTTTTCGAACGGTAAGTAAATTGCCCCTTTTAATTTTGTGTATTGATACTGATTATATGAAAAGATGGTCAGCTACCTGGCCAACAGAGTGTCTGCAAATGGATGGATGCCTCAGTCCGCCATCACTGATCCAACACAAGGTCTCGGTGTCCTCCTCAGACAGTCTCGTGGAAACTATGTATGCTGTCCTGAGAACATCTATGATGAGCTCCTCTTTGCTGTGCAACGCCTCAATGTTGGAGTCGTCATTACCATGAAGCCCGACATGCTGGCTGGCATCATCGCAGGCCTGTACCCAGGCCAACAGGAGCTTCGTCTGAAAGGGGGGTCACAGCTCCAGATCCTCGATTCTCTTGCATCTATTACATCTTCCGGTATCAAGAAGTTCCAATATGGGGCTATCCTGAGGCAGGAGGGGATACTGCTGGTCTGGCAGGACGAGATCCAACACATTTTGGCACATGCCCAACGCATGGAAGACAAGCTCCTCACTTATGTCTGGGGGCGGAACTCTGGCATGCACACGCCCATAGCAGCTCCCTTTGCTGGCGCGAGTCCCTTCCAGTCAGCCACACCATCTGAGTCCAACTACTCTATGTTTCCCGAGAAACAAGTTGTAACGGCCCAGGTCCACGAGCATGGAGAGGATAGCGAAGAAGAGGTGGATAATGAGGCGCAAGAACGACCGGAATCTGTCAACCGGCCTTTCATGTTGCACAGTGCCTTCTTTGTCGGCATGGGTGTATGCCTAGCTATCGTCCTCGTCTATGGCTTTTCAATCGGCGAGCTCGTCTCCGAGTGTTTCATGGACGGAAACTGGATCAGACTGGCACTGATCGCTGCTTGCCCCTTCCTCATGTGCGCGGGATTGTTCTTCTTCCAGGTCATCTTCGGTGACATCTGGCAAATATTTGGTCCCCTCAACGGCTTAAAGACCAACTCGCGGCACTACTCTTGCATCAAGCCAAACCTCCACCAGGCTGAGGCTCTCGGCTTCACCCCTCCACATATCACTATCCAGATGCCCGTCTACAAGGAAGGCATGGAGAGCGTCATCATCCCCACCGTCAAGAGTCTGCAGGCTGCCATTTCATACTACGAGTCCCGTGGCGGTTCCGCGTCAATCTTCATCAACGACGACGGCATGCGCGCGGGGATGTCTGAGGAGGAGGCCCAGGCCCGGAGAGATTTCTACCACGACAACAACATCGGCTGGGTGGCCAGACCAAAGCACGGCGAGGACGGCTTCGAGCGCAAGGGAAAGTTCAAGAAGGCTTCGAACATGAACTTTGCCCTCAACCTGTCCCAGAAGGTGGAGGCTTACCTGCAAGAGGCCGTTGACGCCCGGTGTGCGACCCAGCCTGGACACCGCGACTCAGACCCTGCTATGCTTGACGAGCAGGAGATTGACGACCTGTATACTATATGCCTTGCTCGCGTGCTGAGGGAGAACACGAATGCTATAGCTGGAGGAGACATCCGCATTGGGGAGTTCATCCTTATTGTGGACTCCGATACTCGAGTTGTACGTATATGCCTGCCTGTCCGCCTGAAACGATCACTGCTAATGTTTGACAGCCTGTCGACTGCCTCCTTTACGGTGCTGCTGAGATGTATCTCTCCCCTGAAGTTGCCATCGTACAACACTCTACTGGTGTTATGCAAGTTGCCAACGACTACTTTGAGAACGGTATCACCTTCTTCACTAACATGGTCTATACGGCTATTCGTTTCTCCATCGGATCTGGTGAAGTCGCTCCATTCGTGGGTCACAACGCCTTCATTCGGTGGGCTGCCGTACAAGATGTGGGTGTCGTTGAGGACGGTGGCTACATCGCATACTGGAGTGAAAGTCACGTTTCTGAGGACTTCGATATCGCACTTCGGATGCAGATCAAGGGAAGCACTGTTCGTGTTGCTAGCTACCATGGCGACGGCTTCAAGGAAGGTGTTTCTCTGACTATCTACGATGAGATTGCTCGTTGGCAAAAGTAAGTATACAGATCCTCCCTTTCCTTCCGGCGTTACCATGTAGTGAGACCCACATATACTAACTATCAATCAAGGTATGCATACGGTTGTAGCGAGATGGTCTTCCACCCTCTTTATAGGTGGCCAACAAAGGGGCCCTTCACCCCGCTCATCAGAACCTTCCTCGGCTCACGTATGATGCTGTCGTCCAAGATCAGTGTCTTCTCGTACATCTGCTCCTATTTCGCCATTGGTGTCGGTCTGCCCATGACTGCCCTCAACTACTTCCTCGTGGGATGGATTGATGACAGCTTGGACCACTTCTACATGCCCTCATGGAAGGTCTTCGTGTCACTACTCGTCGTGTTCAACCTCGTCGGTGGTGTTGGACTGGCCATTCTCAGATATCGCACCGGCGAGCGCGCTCTCCTTCATTCCATCGTGGAGAACTTCAAGTGGACGCCTATGATGGCAATCTTCTTTGGTGGCCTGTCCTTCCATGTTAGCTGTGCCCTGCTTGCTCACCTGCTGCACATTAACATGCAATGGGGAGCGACATCTAAGGAGAAGGAGAACTCAAACTTCTTCCAGGAGGTGCCGAAGATTTTGAAGAACTTCAAGGCTCTGTAAGTCAATTCCTGATCTCCAGTTCAGTACCTCAAAACTACTATATCTTACTAATTGTTGCAAAGTTACGTCTTCGTGGTCATCTTCACAGCAGCCATGATATACCTATCGCACTGGGCTCCCCGCGGTTGGACTATTACCGACTTCACTGCGATTGTCCCCATGGCGGTCGTCCTGGGATCTCATGCACTCACGCCTATTGTGCTGAACCCGTCCCTCATGATCTTCAACTACTAATCCCTGAATCCTTGGTGGATGCTGATACTATCCGACCAATCCTTTATTAGTACACATAATGTTTGTTGGCAATAATCACGGGAGCCGGATAGAATAACGATAATCTCCTGAACTATGAATACGGGGCCAGCGTTGTCTTGAACTATAAACGGGGGGTTACAATCTAGCATTATAACATAAATTGGGAAAATAGAAACGATTATACCACACATTGAGACACTTCACTTTCAGTTGATATGTATGACCAGAGGCCAAAGTCCCGAGCTCGCCACTTACTCAAGAGCTGGGCGATGAAAAGGACGACAATTCTGCAATCACTACTACAGACTTGATATTGTTCATTCATTCAAGACAGAACCATACTGATGAACGTGAATGTGAACAGCGAGGGCAAGACTTCCATCGTCTACATTACTGGTATGTTATACCAAGTTTCGAAGCTTCCGACAAGTCCAGATGTCGTAGATTATAAGGAATACCACTCAGTCATCATAAGTACCTAGCGGAGTCACCCCCTCACAAAACTGGAAAGGGTTGTATAAAAGATTCTCTTTCCAGGGACCAAACTTCGAACTCAAGCCAAACTGCACCCGATCTTTGTTGTCGTCGGCTCAAGTACCCGGGTCCTACTCTTGATCCGTGGAACACGAACTGCACGTCGTCGAGGCTCTGCCATTCGTGTCCGCCAAGCGACTAGTAGTCGTTTCACCAACATGCTAGAGACCGCCACGACCGGCCGCTATCAACGAGATGGTGACTAGCTCGTGTCCTAATGGCCGAAGGATCCTTTAGACTGCCGGAACAAGCCGTTGAGTGAAACCAGCAGATGACATCCCGTAGACTAACCATAGACTAATTACAGAGGTCGGTCCCAAACTTTGCGACAATGGGGGAGTCCAAGTGCTTGGGATTGGATCAATGTTGGTCCTGGACGTTGAGAAGAGGCAAATCATAATGGATGCAGCCACTCAGCCGTTGAGTGCGGTATTATATCAATCAGACCTAGGCTTGAGTGAATCGTTAAGGACCATCACATCTGTCTGCTTGTGGAAGGTCATTGTGATGCCTACAGGGGCCCAGGCTCCATATATCTGATATGTAATTAGTGACTCCCAACAAGCCATACCAACACACGTATGTAAGGCTGCGACTGGCTGGCAACCCCTACACGGAACATATATCCGAATCCGCTAAGCCCCTGCATATCGGCGATGGGCATTTAAGGAAGGAGGGTAGATTTCTGTGTGTTATGATGATTTCGATCGGTGATCTGGACTGATCGGGAAACTTGGGTTTGTGTCATTCTATTGTACAAGCACTTGAGTAAAAGCATCGTTTGAAGGCTGCTTCACAGCGTTCAGGGATGGGTTCGAAACTCTTAGCTGAACTATGTCAAACATAGAGTCGGCTTCTGAAAAGAGCGTTCCGACTCTGCCGAGAGATGGCTGATTGTCGGGCTCAGGTACCAGACCAGGGTGACTGGGGTTCATAATGTGGTAGTCCACTCGCAAGCCTGTGCCTTGCAAGGATTCGTACTGGTAAGCCTGCGAGGGAGGGGAGCCGGACAGCTTGATACTAAGTATACATGGTAATAACAATATTGTGGCAATAATATCGGGCCGCGCACTTCGTTACCACACAGGCCCCTCCGGACTCGCGAACGCCTCGGCAGCTTTCGACACCAAACCCGCAGAGTCTCGTGCTGTGCCATGGCGATCACGGAGGTGAGGCTCCACTCGAATGGCCCACCGGCGTTGTCGATCCGGCTTAAAGATGGGAAAACTGGGTAGTCGTCCTGACTCGCGTCCCTGCAATCTCCCCGGACATTTGCTAGCGTGCTGTCATCTTGAACCATGACAGGTGGTGACCTTCCGGGTCCCGTCAACCGTACGTACCATGCCCGGAGGAGGATCCTGACAAAAGATGATCAACAAGGTTCTTTAAAAGTACTGCAGTACAATATAAGTAGGTGCGCCAGTGTTTCTTCTCTATTGAGAAGGTGTCAGGTTGAATATTTCGAGTGATGGCCAATAGGCAGACGCTCTCCTCGACCTTGGTTGACTTACCAGAGTGTTTGTGAAAAGGAGGTCACGGGCAGCACGATATTATCACTCCCATATTTACATCCTGAAACTATGTGTGGCTCAGACTTTTTTTCAGCTGCCGGATCATTTGTCATACGACGAAGATATTCCTTCTAGAACAGGTACAAAATATCTGACACTAGAGCATCTCTCCCCCCCCCCTCTCCTCAAAGCCACTGAAACTCCGCACAGACGAGGCCACGAATCACTGCGCACTGGGTTGTCTTGTTAGCTGGGTAGGCTCCTGTCGTTGAAGAAGGAAGATAGCAAAGCCTTCAGGTGAGTACGTTACGATTCGATACTCAGATCGAAACTACTCGGGTGAGATCTGGGAGGGAGCCGGCGCAGGTTGCTTCAAGCTTTTGCAAAGCTTTGGCAATCAGTATCAGCCATGTGGTTGAGATCGTTGATCTCCTCAGGGATAACAGGAAGGGCGCATTCCTGTTCTATGAGTGGTCCGTCCACGAAAAAAGGTCGAGTTGGTTGTGATCGCCGCTTGATATGCAGGGGCCACATCCTTGTATTCGGGCTATAATACTGTGTAAAGTATAATATCAATTATGTCCGGAGCTACGCGTGGATCAAACTTCCGCTCTTCGACTTTGCCCCAGTTTAACTCGGACGACCTCCCGGGCTCGAAATCTGTCGGGTCCTCCACACTATTGACTGTCGCCCGCAGCAAATCGCCTGTACATACACTGCAATTCGCAAAAGACCCGTAGTAATCTGCAGAACCAATCAGCCGGACCGAGGCTTTGGAGGACGAACATGTTGTGGTTGTTCGGCACCGTAGATACATATTCGGAACCACGAAATTCTAACACCGGTCAGTTCAGAGTTTCCGGATCCATGGAACTTGCGACGCAAAGCATTCCAACTAGGGACACTTCAAACTTGGCACCAGGCACGCCCAGGATATGCGGCGGCGAGGGCATGCCTGTACACTACAGTATGTAGTGTAGATCGTGAACCACATGGCGGAGGGGGTTCAAGGGACCCCCCGAACCATGGGAAGCCCCCTATCGGCACCAGTCCAGTCCGCCGGGCATGGGCCTCGAAAAGCATTGCGAAACGTACTCCACACAAGTCCACCCGGGTGAACGCTTTGGGGATTTCCTCCTGAACGGTTTCCACTTCACATGCATGTATGCTGGGTACGCCCATGTCCGTCATCTGATAATTATTCTCCGACGGCCTTTGGATAATTACGGTACCGATCACCACGGCCGTCGATCTTCTTTGTCTTTCGTGCTCACCTTTCTTTCATTATTCCACTTTCATGTCTCCATTTCATCTTCGCCACCTAGCTGTGGCACGTCAACCACAGGACAATTTTTCATGATGTTGGGGTCACGGTGGTTGTTGGTGCTGGGAGCTCTTCTCTCGTTCGTTTGTGCTCAGACAGATAACAACAACACTGCGTCTGGAGATCCAGAACTTGCGGCTCTGGCAGCAGTGCTGCCCGCTTGTGGGGTGAGCTTCTTTCCCACTGTCTCGTATACACTTCACAGCTTACTGATGCTCGCTCTGGCAGCTTGATTGCTTCGAGGCGGGACTGGCAACCACAACATGCACAGACACGACATGCGTGTGTGAGGATGCCGCACTGATGAATGAGTTGACGCTCTGCGTGGCGAGCAGTTGCTCAGTGACAGATTTGCTCTGTAAGATTCTCTATGAACGAAAAAATTCTTTTCGTCCTCGCTCATCCTAACCTTCGAGGTGTCATCAGCCATAACGAATATTACCGAAACCGCATGTGGACGACCAATTCGTGACAAAGGGCCACAGTACAACATCGTTTCCATCACCTTGGGTGTTATCTCGGCCGCAGTTCTCCTTATACGACTGGGTTACAAGCTTTTCATCGCCCAAGTCAACCTGGGCCTCGATGACTGGTTTGTACTCGCGACGGTCCTCACCGGCGTTCCCACCACGATCATTACCTCTCTTGGATCGATTCCCAATGGCCTGGGCCGGGACATATGGACACTGGAGCCTGATAAGATCACCAACTTCGTTCACTACTTCTATTATATGTCATGGCTTTACTTCCTGGATTTGGCCCTGCTGAAGTCATCCCTTTTGTTCTTCTATCTGAAGATATTTCCCAAACGACCTATCCGTATACTACTCTGGTGCACCGTCGCCTTCAACGCAATCTGGGGTATTTTGTTCACGCTGCTCATTGCGTTCGAGTGCCGGCCAGTTAGCTTTTTCTGGACATACTGGGATGGAGAGCACGTCGGCACATGCCTCAATACCAACGCAATTGCGTGGGCGAACGCGGGGATCAGCATTGCGGAGGATATATGGATGCTGGCCATCCCACTCTCCCAACTCAAGAGCCTGCAACTGCACTGGAAGAAAAAGGTCGGAGTCGCAATAATGTTTTGCACGGGAACCTTGTAAGTCCTGACTGTCAATGCGACAGACCCACCACGAAGCAAAAGAAAGTGCCAGTATGCTAACCAAAGTTCCTGCCCATAGTGTGACCGTCATCAGCGTTGTGCGTTTGCAATCACTCATCACATTCGCGAATTCATCCAATGCAACTTGGGACAACCTGCCAGTCAGTCTCTGGTCGACGATCGAGATCAACGTGGGCATCATCTGCGCATGCATGCCAACATTGCGTCTCCTGCTCCTCAAGGTGTTCCCGAACCTATCCTCCACCTACCGGGATATGTCGGGCTACTACAACGCGAGTCAATCCCGAACCAAACCCAGCCGAAGCAGGACCATCGTGCAGGACGGGCAAACGACGACGGGCCATATCAACTACTCGAGGTCGTATACCGTGCAGTTCCAGGAGGCAAAGACGTCGAGCCAGGTGCAGCTGAGCGACCTGGGTCGTGAAGGGTTTGAAGCCAAAAGCACTATCAGCGAGTGTTCGACATGAAATATCTGACAGGGCGGCGTTATAGGAACCGCCTCTCCGAGGCATTCACCGTCCAGGATGAGCAGCATCCGAGGTCCTTCTTGAGTCGAGAAAGACATCAGCCCTGGGTTTCGACCGGCTGACGGTCAGAGCAATTTGTTGCTCTCAGGCGGGAAGAATGCATGCGCTGGCGGTTACGGGCTTGCGGAGAGACGAACTTCTGTTTCGTCCTACAGCCACTGTATATAAAAATTGTAAAGATACCCTGTTTAATAGCTGTCCCGATATAATGACGATGATTGACGCTACATTCGCATATTTTCAACCTTCGATGATTGCCAAAGCCCCTGTTGGGGACGTGTGGATGTAATCCAATGTCGATATCGAATTCTGGCTCATCCTTAATTCTGAGCAACGTGGTTATATCACAATCTCTCTCAGGATCTATAGTCGCTCAGGAGTCTCTTCGAACGGTTACAAGAAGAACAATGCACTTTCGTAGACACAAATAAATCTCAAGCCTCAAGCATACTGTCTGACGACAAACAACTGTTACGATAACGGCCCAAGTTGTTACGAAGTTAGTAACGTTACAAGCTCGGCCGGGCCAATACAGACAACGAGGTATCGAGATCATACAAGGCAACTCGTCAGACGGTGAAGCACGAGGTAGGTTCCAGTCACACACATGGAAGCATCCACCAGCGGGACTGATAATTGTTACTATAGTATACCACAGGCCTTTCGTTCGCACAAAGACGTCACATCTACCACTACACCATCAACAATGCATAGTCCCGTCTTCCTACCTTTGGCATTGCTAGCATGCTTCATCTCCTTATGGAGATGGTCAGGAAATCATTACTACAACGAGTCGAAACCAAGTCGGCGCAGAAGCACAAGAGACAGACATGGTCGCAGTTCTGTGGTGGAGCGTCGTAGCCGAGAATCCCGTGGGCCTCGCTACCAAAATGCAAGCACCCGATCTTACGACAGCGGCCGATCACCTAGGAGCAGGAATCACGGAGATGCAACACGCGCCGAAAATCCGTCCGAGCACTACAACTCCTAGGGGCCGTCAAGACGCAGGGCCACGGGGCTTTCTGCTTGGCTTTGAGTGCCTCGGCTGAACTGATAGGAGCCATAACACGGACAAGACTTGGGAACATCGTTCTCTGCGATGGCTTCGCATGTCCCGTTCAGGCAGGCAATAGCCCCTTTCGGATATTCGTCACCAAATCTTCGCAGGGATTCTCTATGCGTTTTGAATAGCTGACACACCTCTATTATATCCTTCGTGTCGGTTTAATACCCTCCATCACCGCCGTCCTGGAAGTGCCGGCGGGCTATTCTATGTTACAACATGTTATGATTGAAGCGAAGGGAAAGGCCAAAAACAACAACAAAGAAATGAAATGAAAGATGCACAAATTCATAACCCTGCTCCAAACACACATAACACCCACACGACATCCACTCAGGTCGTGAGTTCCTTGCTGGAGATCCCGACCCTCTCAGTGCCCGAATCGAAGACAACAAACAGGGCCTTCAGGATGACGTCCCCAAAGATACCAAAGTCTATAGTCCCCTGGGTCTGGATACCACCAAAGCAGTTGGTGCCCTCGGTATCCACATTGCCATAGTTGATGTAGCGCCCAGGGAGTGTCCCCTTGTACAGGCCGATCCCGAAGGTGAAATCTGGAAGGTCGGGCGCCACCGAGCAGGGGAACAGCATTCCCGCCCAGTCATCGCTGTAGAAGGACCCCGGGACTTTGTTGTAGTACGCAGTCACGACATCGTCCGGCACCAACAGCAGCGTCGTGCCCGTGTCGGCGATGGTCCGCCAGGGCCGCGTAGTGTACCCCTGGTTGGGGTTCGACTCGTTCGGCGCGGGGCCGACGCGGTATCCTGTCGCGGCGAACTCCCAGTAGATAGAGTTCGGGGCGATGGCCCCGTACTGGATGCTGCCTGTGTGCGATGCGTCATCGACGTAGCCAAAGTTGTACTGGCCCGCTCGGCCGTGTTTCAAGTCTGCTGTGAAGACCGGCAACGCAAGGGAGTCCTTGATAGTGTCCAAGAAGGTCAGCTGCTTTACAGGCGAGACAGTGTTTCCCCTGCTCATGCCGAGACCGAGGAGACCCCAGCTGTCGGGGTCATTGGTGAAGCCCGCAGAGACCTCGGTGGCCGACTCCACGGTCATGCCCTTGACAGTGGCCTTGCCAACAGACACAGTGTCGCTATAGACGATTCCTGAAGCAGTGTTTCCATCTCCGTAGCCGATAGAGAAAGTGTAGTTTTGCTTCAAGACGGAAGTGGACGAAGCCTTGGGGTCGTAGAGCCCCTGATTCAGAACTTGGGTAGAGTTGGTGTCGTTCGAAAAGACCCAGCTTTGTGCACGGTCAGTACAATGCCAGAATATAAGGGCGGCAGGGACTTACAGATCCGAAGAGCCTGAGTCGAAATTAAGGTACATTGTCTGCGGCGGCGTACCAATGTCGACTGGGCAGATAAACTCGTAATCGTACCCTTGAGGGGGCACTGCTTCGGTGGTTCCCATCTGTCCCGATGCTTGTTGTCCTGATAGTTACCGGTCAGCACCATACGGTTCAAGGTGGCAAGCCAAGACGATACTAACTCTTGCGTCGCGATGGGAGGCCGTGGGTCTTCATGGCAATCTTTAACGACTTTGGCAATGGAGCAGAGTACTTGGCGTAAATATCCAGCAGGGCCAAGTAGCCCGGTTTCTTGACGTAGTTTTCGTTCTTGACCTGCTGCACAGAGAATTCGCTGAGGTCGCTCTTCCTGGTGTTGTCCAAGTCCATCGAGATAGACCCATCTGGACTTCTGCGGTGTTCTTCAGGGTGATGGAAGCCAAGTGCGCCGGACAACAGCAAGGCTGCGGCGAAAGAAGCCGTTGAAAGTAACATGTTGCACGCGTGATCAGCTGTAGCCGAAATGTAACTGAACTGCTGGTAGTAAAATGAGAGGACGGCCGAGTTTCTTCAGGAGGCCACCTGAAATCTGTAGGCGACGATGCTGCAGAAGGTGTAATTGTAATCGTCTTGGGAGACCAGAGTCGTAATAAAACGAAAATAGGCAGTGATCGCATGAGAGACGACTCTGTCTTCTATGGCAAGCCATCTTTTTAGGCTTTTGCCGCCTTCTCTGAACGCGTCTGCGCGCCCACGCGAGGAATGTGCCTTGACTCCGGATTCGCGAGGGCGAAATTCCAGTACACGAACCAATTGCTCAGCCGGTAACATCCTCGTGTGAGACAAGGGAGTAAGACATTTCAGTTCTTGGCTCTACACCGGCTCGTGTTGATAGCTTCAACGGGAAAACGGTAAAAGAATTGTATGGGTACGTCTTGGAGAGTCCAGAATAACAGCATTCACTGAATATAAGCAAACCTGTACAAGACCTGAGGATATCAAGCATTCTTTGGGTTGTGCGGGCGGGGGGGGGGTGGCTCCAGTCGAATAATTATGTGGCAAAGCACGTCGCGGCTGTCGAGCCGAACATTGTCCTGGGAATGTCCATTGAATATCCCGAGGGAGAACGCGAATGCGGCATTCTCTATAATCTGGTAGCATTCCACAAAACCGTGCACTTTCGTTCACGGTTATTGGGGATTGCCAAAGCTTCCGGAGATGTCTCATTTTCCTTTTCGTCCAATGATCCTGAGTCCGGATACCGGCAAAGACGTTTGAGAAAGTGTCTCAGATCACCCACCACTAGTTTTATAGTAGAGCCGTCAGTCTTCATGCATTGTGCAGGGGCAACGCGCTTCAAATCTATCCTATGCCGCGGCTGGCACTGCCTCAGAAGACTTACAACCTCGGGATATCTTGCAGGCCCAAGCTGAATCAATAACAAAGTGAGCGAGTCGTAAGATGGAGATATAGCCATTATTATGCACAGGAAATACAGGAACTTGGACATTGGGCAACACGCCAGATATTCCGACACCGCAGGGCGACGTCTTGTTGGGCACTCACCACCGCCTCCCTTCCCTGCTCCTAACTGACAAAGCCCCAGGGCCTTCCACGGCTTCTTCCGCTAGATTTGAATCAGCAGTCTCGCTCATTCGCGAAGGGTACCAAAAGTCAGCTAGCTCCTGTTCCAGGACCAAAATTTGTTCCCACCATCAATCGTCAAATATGAGCATCGGTCCGGCCCCCCGTCACACCATCATTCATTCATCGTCGTTGTCGTTTCCGTCGCGTTGGTCCATAAACTGACTACCCTGCCCTTCCATCATAGCCACTATCAACTTCACAAACTTGGGATCCGGCCTCAAGCTCGCATGGATCTGGGGCACCACTGTGGCCGGCGCGTGTGCGGCCCCCGGTGTCTTCGCACACACTGCCATCGCTTTGATGTGACAAAGCTGACGGCCAGCCATCTGCCACGGGAAACGCTTTCTCTTGAACTTGTAAAAGGCGAAGCTGGCTTTCCACAGCTCCCAGTGGGATAACTCGCCTCCGAGAAGAAGCGTCTGAATCGCGGTGGCGTAGTTGGCCGTGGGCTGTTGTCCGGAAAGTGAAGGGACCTTGTCGGGCTGGATAGCTTGCCAGAGCTCGTATATACTGCGCACTTTCTCAGGCCAGCTAGCTGTAGACCGGTCCCAGGCCTCCGAGGTCTTCTCAATTTCCTGGTCCAGATAGGAATGCAGATCCTTCATCCACTTGCCCAGCTCTGATGGGTCTCTGGCAAGCTGATCGTACTTCTTGTAGTATGCAACGAGGTCTTGGTCATAGAACTCCGGTCTACCTTCGTTTAGCGCCGTGTTGAGACTGTTGAGTTCCTTTGCAATTATGGGCTGCGCAATACCGAACTTCAGGTAGTCAATGATGTGCTTCGGTGGCTCGTTGGAGCCCCAATATTCGGATTTGTAGGCCGGAATCCTGTCGTATTCCTGGCGCACCTTGTAATCCTTCGCGAGATCCTTCTTCAAAGCTTTGAAGTCTTCATCCGTGAACTCGATTCCTTGCTTGGCTTGATCTACCAAATTGCTTAGAAGAGTACTGAGTATCCTAGCGACATCATCACGAACATTGCCTCTGGAGTAGCACAGAGTTTCTTTGTAGTTAGTGCAGGACCCCAACATGCTCTTCGTCAGGTTGAAAGCGAAACACTTCACCATCATCTCCGAGACAGCCGCTGAAACGTCTTTCTTATGGCTCTTCAGCAATTGACGGAATTGAATCTTGTCCCTTCGGATATATCGGGAGAGATCAAGTGGCTCCTGAACCTCGGCGTTCTCGAAATTGGCGACTAACCTAGGATCCCAGCAGACCCAGGCCAGGTCGCCATCGTAGTCGCCACCAGATAACTTGTCTGCGAGTGGCACATTGCCTTTACTTGAAAAGACGATGATGTCTGTCAGATCCGCGAGCTCCGGTCTGAATACGACTTTAACTTTTTGGATATCCGAGATAAAATGTGCGGGTGATCGCGCCACTAAGGCTTCGCCTTGGAGCATCGTTTTGTTCCATTCGTCGTCAGCCTCGAACGCGGTCGAGAATCCAATGTGGACCTCATTCTCTTCGAGTACACCGAGAAAATCCACAACCATAAAAAGGTTCGCCGAACGACCAACAGTAATGTTCAGCTTCCTCTTCAGAATTTCACATTTGGCTCTCTGCATGGCAAATGTGAGATCTGCGAGGAATTTATTCGCCGTCGGATGGAAACCTGCATCCAGCATGGAGCTTATGATTTCCTCATCATGCTGCGGGAGGCCGCCCTGGAACGGAATACGGCCATCGATAGCGCGGTCGTGCCTGTGCGAAGAGTTCTCATGGATCCACTGCCGAAATTGAAGAGGTCTTCCTAACGCTTCCTTCTGGCTGTTGAGATCGTTTTGCAGATTGCTCTGGAGCAAATCGCCGGTCGCTTTCCGCATTGCTTCTTTATTCGTAGCTCTGTCCTCAATTACGGGAAGAAATTGAAGATTCAGCCTTGCAGACCTAGGCTTCGACGGCACATTGAGAACTTCGAGCGTGCGCTGCTCTTTGTCGACAGTTGTCCAGTCAAGATCCCACTGTAGCCTCTGCAGTCAGCAACCAAATACTTCTGGTGAAGTTCCCTCACAAATCGCATCCGAATAAAGTACTTCATGTCTATACGTTGACGGAAGCTGCATACCTTCCTTTGAGATGGATATAGCTCGATCCAGACCTCGTCCGTTGTATCCGTGACATCGATCACCCACATGCCCTTCGCGCTTCCCAGACGACCTTGCACGGCACTTGGACAAGTACGAAGCCCTAGGCGATCTCGGATCTGTCTGGCGACTGCTCGGGACATCCTTGCCACGCCGTCGTTCATTACCTTGTCTGAGGGAGACATGATGTCCTTTGATCGGTGCCTAATCTGGGTTGACTCGAAGACGACTGTAGGACTCGTAGTGCTGAGAGCTGTAATAAAATGCAATGAGAGCTAGCTCGAAATGAATGTAGATATCATGCGGCCTACCAATTGCTATTCGTTGAAAGAGTTTCAATACAGGCTGCCGTCTGTTGTCCGACTGCTTGAAGTCTAAGAGCCAGTGAAGCATCAGGTGCAAGGGCACGGGTGGAAGGCCAGTGCCACGTTCCGCGAAGAAGTACACCCGATTTTGGTATACTTTCTTCTTCTCTGGCCCGAAAGATAGATCTTTGACAGGTTCTCGAGCACCTCCATCTTTGGTATAGAACGGTCTCCATTGTCGCCCGCAGAAAGCGTGTGATTCTCCTGTCAGCCACTGGATTAGGTTTTCGAAAAAAGATTCGTCTCTCTTGAGGTACTGTGGCAGGTTGGAGTTGCCTGGCGATGGAATCAGTAACTCAAAAAACCTATCAGACCCAAACCGACGTCCTAGACGATGTGACTGCTCAACCTTTGGTGGATGCAGTGTTAGTCGCAGAGGATCTGCTCTGGTGTTGGTAAAGTCCAGCGAGGCTGAGAATACAACGTGTTGATCAAATAGCAACGTTGTAGGATTCAGGCTAGCCTCCCAATCTTTACTACTGACTGATGCCGGGAATGTGTTGCCTTGAAAAGCCTCATGTCTCCAGAGCGCTGAGCGGAGATTCTTCTGAACGGTCCATGAAGAGCTATAGTCAAATGCAACAGAGCTCAAATCAACAGCACAATTCTGTGCAATACGGAGGACTTCCCAGACAACAGGAAAGGGGGCCGACTCCAGTCCAGTAGGAGTCTCAGCTGTAGTAAGTTAGCTGATATGAGATGTCATTCACAAGAGAGGCACGTACGAAGAACGAAACGCAGTTGAGACTGGGGTTTTCCTTGAGAAGGCTCCACAGCCAACGGTCTATGATACTGCATTTTCCCGGCCAGCTTAGGTTGCACGTTAACATTCGAGTCGCAGAGAAATGCAGCCATGGCAGAAGACGTCGGAACTGAATAATTAGACGATATACTTGGTGAGGACGGGGCAATCCTAGGCAAGGCATCCTGGAATCCCTGTTTAGACAACGATGTCTCACAATCGTCAAATGTGTGCAGAGCCTCCTTGTTAGCTGGAGTGGGCGGACAGATCTCCCGAGAAGAGATGTATGGCCTCCCTCTTTGCTCTTGTGTGCTTGTCTCCGTAGTATCTTGTGTGGTCAGTGGTCCAGGGTGCTGGTTTGAAAATACTGATGCGAAGGACCCCTTGCTCGTGTTTACTGAGCTGCTCATGGTAGTTTCGCTCTTTAGAGACTGGAATGACTTATACAGTGACTCTGCTGTCCGAGCCGAGCTATTCCGGCTTTGTACAGAAGCCGGCTTTGGTGCAACGAAGATATCGTCAGCTTCGGAGAGGACTGCACCTGCAATTTTCTCTGCCGGCTTCGTTCGCTTGGTCGGCGTCCTTCCCATATCAGCATCGGCCACCCGTTTATAGTGATGGGTGCTTTTCTCCATGGAGTAAGTAGCAGGCCCGCTTTGAGTCCTGCAAAAAGCTCTCGTCGGTTGGGAATGATCGAGTACCTGATGGAAGAGCGACTGTAACCACTGCCTCTCTGTATCATTTGCAGCCAAGGGTACACTGCTAGCCCTGGGGAGCGTACTAATGTCGCCCTTAGGCTTCTTCACCCATTTTGACCAGTATTCCTTGGCCTCTCCATCAAAGGTCTTGGTTAAGAGGTGTAGTGCATCTAATCCACCTTGGTAGAAATGTACCTCAAGGCGGGTGTACAGCCTCGTGGATGTTGATCCTTGCTCTTTTCTCTTTGAGGGACTAAGGGCAGGGTCAGGGATAGGGATGCCAATGCCGTAACGAACGTTGAGTCCGTTCACAAATCGATGCAAGTCCTCCCGTGGGTGACGTGGAGCTAGTGGCTGGGCGGGCATGGCGGCATAGGATGGCAGCGAGGCCTCAATCATGCTGGTAGGATGGGACAAGCCCCAGCTGGTCAGGCTGGTGTAAGAGGAGTATAGGAGAGATTCTAACATGGTCAGCCATTGCATTGGGTCACACACGGGTACATTGACAGGTGAGCACTACAGAATACCTAGGTATTTCCAGCTCTGTGCATCAAGTACACCTGCATTGGAAGACAAGTCTTATCCTAGTACCCGCTCCTGACGCTGGTACAAACGCCACTGACACCGTGCTGTGGAAGAAGTAACACTAACAGAGTCGTCTGGGAATGAACCCAGTCGATTTCACATGCAGCAATTGGTTGGACGTCGGGTCGGATTGGATGTCGAGATTTGCCACAGTCTTGAAGGCCATGTGCCGCAGGGTTCCCGTCGTCTGTGCACATTGGCTTCCAAATAGCTTCTCGAGCGCCGTGTGCAACGTAAATGGTTGCAATGGACTACCTAGGTAGTAGAGAAGGTCTCGGGACGGATTCGGGATAGCGAAAGAAATCACAAGCGTGAAGCTAGATAATTAGAAGGGAACGATCGACTTTGAGCAGCCTCTCAGCCTCTGAGGGTATGGGTTTTGCAGCTGCAGAGAGGCACGAGTCGTACTCTCTGTCTGTATGTGTCAATAGACGTTGTGAATTTTGAACAGTACATCTATCTGTACGGATCGTAATAAAAATAAAAGAGGGGAGCTACAGAGCGGGGTCCTCAAATGCCGATGTACAATCTTCACTCTAACCAGTTTTGGGAAGTCGAAGCAGGCGTGGCAGGCGTGGCAGGCGTGCCCAGGTGGCAGTTGGGAGGGAAAAAAAGGCAGGGGACAGGGGGGGCAGGGGGGCAGGCCGTCAACCCACCATAATCCAGGCCTCCAGGGGCCCTGACAAGCCCTGGTGTGGCAGTTGTGCCTGGAACACACTGGATTCGGAAGCGTCGGCCAGGTGCACGGTGCAGAAACAGGCTTGAACGCTACTTGGGTTAAAAACAATTTTAGAAGGGGCATAAGTCTTCTCCACTTTTAGGGCCCTGCATCAATTCGTTGCTGCAAAGGTAAGATGCGCAGGTGCCGCTCGGACCAATGAGACAACAGCGAACCTTTCTCCATCGACCGCAGACCGGCCATGACTGTTTAGGGGACTCTTTCTCACTTCATGTTGCACATTTTCACTTCCAACCCCCATCCTGCACGTGTGTCTGTGTCCTGCAAACCCATACGGGTCATTCACTCCCAGCCTCCTTCCTTCAGCCCCCAAGGTATTACTATTACCATCCTACACCAGATACTGTTGCTGCCGACGGGCAACTCGCCGATATCCACCGGTGAACCTCGGGCGGAGAACCGGAGCGGACTCGGTCTCCACTGCCCAGACTTTCCACTGAGTGACTGAAACTGTCACTCCCATACATTCGAAGAATTATTACCGCACACATTCTCTCTTGTTCGCATTGACGTCGTCCTGATTTGTCTGGTCGTCTTTGCGGTGATCCATTCTTGCGGTTCGCCGCCATGTCGGACCACCATGAGAGCCCCAATGTCGATGACTTGACCCCTGAGGAGGCCAGTCGAATCATCCACTCCCATCGCAAAGTACGATATGGTACGCCGACTTCCTTCTTCTTTTTAAACTATTTTATAACAACACACTTGTACTTGTTATGTAATCTGAACCATGTCTTGCGTCTCATGTTGACCACTTATCCTTCCTGTCGTCTGTTCATGGCCACTTGCTCGGAACTTTGTTATCATACATCTCATATATCCTCCCAACCCACCCTTCAAAATCACTCACACGATACGATATAAACACTCGCTTACATCACTACCCTACGATAGGAACTGCGTGTTGGCCATGTCGCCAGCGAAAGGTGAAGTGTGATAACAAGCAGCCATGTGAGAACTGCGTCAAACGAGAACATCCTCAGCTATGTTCCTACAAGCCAAATCGGTCGGCCAAATCCACCGGGGGAGCATCAGAGGTTGGCACCCACGTTGGCAAGAAAAGGGCACATTCTCCAGATGACCATGACTCCCGCGAACTGAGCAGCGACTCAAGGTCTGATCCTGCTATGCGCCCTTTTGGTATTCCACCATTCCGCCCCAACCTCGAGGACCCGTCTCTGACTCCCATCTCAGTTGACCCTGAATCAGCTGAGGTAACGAGGTACCTCGGACAGAACAGCATACCAGCGCTGCTGAGGGAACAGTCCTCGCCTAACAATCGTGTGGAAGGCGTTGATAACATCCGCCAGGATATGAGGTCAATCCTCGGTTTGGACAACTCTGCCCCCTTTCCTCTCATGTCCTCGCGGCATCTCGAGAGGCTGACGGCCGATATCTCCGCCGAACTGCCATCTGATCGGGAGGTGATGAAGTAAGTCCAGTCCATGTGTCAAAGACGTCCCAGGGTTGTTCATATCCCATGTGTGCACATCCTTCTCTGGCCCATACATCTGACATTTTTAGGTTGTTCCGGACGTACAAGGAGATACCACAAGTCTTTTGGGGCTTTGTTATCGACATCGACGACTTGGAATCAAGATTAATGGTATATCTGGAGGAACGGGCCAAGAACGCCCGAAGCGCCGTGAAAACACCCAGGAAGCCCGTATCGGCGTCTTGGCTCGCCATCCTATTTGCCGTTCTCGCCGTCGGTTCTCAGTACCACGATTCCCCCTACCACGTCCGGACAAGCAATTCTCAGAGGTATCTTCAGATATGCTTTCATTTCCTTCGTCTAGGAAATTTTCTCCTACGACCTAATTTCGACTCGGTTCAAGCCTTGCTCCTCGTCTCGTTCAGTCTCCTGAACGATATGAAAGCAGAGGGCTCTTGGGCTCTGCTTGGACTCACATGTCGTCTGGCATTATCGCTTGGCCTTCATCGGCAAACCAACAACGGCCTTACGGATCCAGAATCAAAACGAAAAGAAATGATCCGCAGGAAGTTATGGTAAGCACTGAGCTACGTTGATAGAACCTAGGCAGCGGATATATGACTGACCTTACAGGTGGTGCTGTGTATGGCACGACACTCTGACATCCCTCTCCTTCGACCGGTACGTTTTCATCTCTTGCTATGCGCTTGGCGGGTTTGGCTGACATCTGGAAGCTCACCTATGACCAACATCCCGTGTTGTCCAATACCCCTGGCTCCAGCCGCTGAAACCGAAGGCTTCACTTATCTTGAAGCCATGTATAATCTCTGCCAGCTCATTAACCGCCGACTGAACCCCGATGCTATTGCCGAAGCAACTTTTGTCCAGATTCTCGATAACTGCCGGGCTGCAGAAAGTCTACGCGAGAAGGTTCTTCCCCAGTTCCGTACTAAGGAAGCTTGCAAGACAGCCGTCGACCGCCTACAGCACTTTGCTATCCGCCTGCACACATGTTTCGTCGTCTCTGTATGCTGCCGTCCAGCACTAAATAGAGGGGATGCGACGAACCTCGAGCCGTCAGAACGGAAAATTCTTGCAACAAAATGCAAGGATAACCTCACCGAGACCGTTCGCATGTTCCTTGCTATGCACCAGCTCTCTGTAATCCCCACGCGGTCGTGGGCTTTCACCTACCATGGTCTGTCATCCGCAGTACTACTTGGCCTCCTGCCCGAATCGAAGACCGATCCGGAAATCCGCCAGCTTCAGGGCGACCTCATCTCCGCGTTATCCGCCACCGCCGCTAAAGACCGGACCTCACCCGTCCCACACGTCCAGAAGACGGACAAGGACATCGAGCTCTCCGGCCCACTGTCGCGCGCTCTCGCCGCGCTGAAGAACATTTACGACCACGGCAGCATTACGGGATCCTCCGTATTCAAGCGCGAGGGCAACACGCGCTCCGGCACCCGCACGCCGCTGGGTATGGTGCTGACAAATCCGTCACAAGGAGGCCCCAGCGGAAGCACTGAGGGCCCCCAACTGCCTGGGACACCTTACGCTCTGGACCCACACCAGGACGCAGCCTTGGCGATGGCCGAGATGCAGAATGGGAATAATAACATACCGGAATTCTCCAGGTGAGATATTGCACTGTTCCGGGTGCCTCTTGAGATCAACAGGCCGCATGGAACACCGCTGACCTTGTCGCCACCAGCATGCCATACGTCGGGCCGCATACTTCCGGAGCCCCCTCGCTTAGCATTTCTGACCTCACGGCGATTGACCCGAGTACTTACATCGAGCCCATGGAGCTTTACGACTCCATCTTCTGGGGTGAGTCAAACATACACACCGGCCTTTTTCAACTTGATTATACGTGGTGACTCATGGCTAACCTGTCCCGTGTCTTTGCAGAGTCCCCGGACCCCTGGAACTCTGGCCTCGATACAATGAACTTCGACTTTCTCGCACAGCCCCCACCTGGGCAACCACCTCAGCAGCAATTTTACTTCTAACAACCCGGCACGGGATTGACCGTCTGGTTAATCTACTTCCATTTTCACTGTCATCTTGGATTTACCCTCTTTTATTCCCCGCATCGCAGCTTCGGAGTATCTCGAATTTTGGATCTTGACATTCGCCCCTAAACGGTGTCTTGGGTTCTTTTTTTCGGTTTGCAATTCTGTTTTGGATGGGAAAAGTGAACTGTTGACTTCACATCTGTAGCGACTTGGAATTCCACGGCGACTGGCCTATATATATCATAGCACATGTCATGGTATTCCATCTACGAGGATTGTTCTGTATTCTGGAGTTCGGGCTTTGTGAGATGTTGGGTTTAAAGAGGTTCCTGGGAACCAACTGGCGATTGGACGCGCCTCACTCCATCCTTGGTTTTCACATTTATGGCAGTGGGCATATACTGGGGTGTATTAAAGATCATGTTATCTCACACACCGCATCACTCAATGGTCAAGCTGCGGCCGCCCTCACCGATCCTGATCGGAAATCCATCACATACCTCAAGAGTTTCACCGTGTCCTTTAGATCTCGTGCCTCTTCCACCATTGAAGAGCCTCAAATATGACTCAAGATCCTAGTGGTGTCGTAAGCGCAGAGGCTGGTCAGCTGGCGCGGCTGTGCCACCAACACCACCGGGCAGCACCAACACCACCAACATCTTAGCCCACACCACGCGCTTCCGGGATTAGCCATCTAACTAATTGACACCCCCTCCTGCCTCTCTCTCTCTCTGACTCTCTTTAAGAGCCTCGTGACTAGGGTAATGACTACTTTTGCCGAAGGATTCGGCTGTCATGGGTCTATGCATCCTCCAGAGGCCCGGGTGAATCCTCTAACTTTTGGGACCAAAATATCATGGAGCGGCGGCCTCTTTGGTGAGACCCGGTGGCAGTTGGATGGTGATAGAAATCGAAGTTAAATATATAAGGGAGCGCGTTTCATGAGCCAAGTAGAAACCCAAAAACTTGGTCCTTGTCACCTAACCCAGACAAAATCAGAACCGCCCGAAACCCCATCATTTACAGATTTACACAATTCCATCCGACAAAGTCCTCGAGTGCAACCTAAAAAAAGTTCAACAATAATTATCATGTCTTCTTATAGTACGACCGCTACCGCCGGCCTGTCGTACTACTACTGCTACGACTGCAGCTACTATATCCCATGCGGCTACTATTGCGCCCACTCATACTACGGCATCAGCTCCGCCAACAGGATGACCACCCTGGGCAACAACAACAACAGTAGCACGACGAGGAGCACGGGGCGTGAGGTCGTCGTCTTGGACAGCACGCGCAGGGTAAACCACGGTGCAACGCGGACGACTCGGTATACTGTCCGAGTATACGTATGAAACCTAAGCTGAAACCAAGCTTTGAGGTCACGCATCAGCACTGGTATTCGGAATTTCGCTTCTTTTACTTTTACTTGCTTTTTCTTCTTCTTCTTCTTCTTCTTCTTCTTCTTCTTCTTCTTCTTCTTCTTCTTCTTCTTCTTCTTCTTCTTCTTCTTCTTCTTCTTCTTCTTCTTCTTCTTCTTCTTCTTCTTCTTCTTCTTCTTCTTCTTCTTCTTCTTCTTCTTCTTCTTCTTCTTCTTCTTCTTCTTCTTCTTCTTCTTCTTCTTCTTCTTCTTCTTCTTTACTTTGTCAATAGACCAGCAGAAAACGACTACGCAATGTTTTCTCTTCTTCTCTTTCTTTCCCCTCGACTCAAGTGTCCAGGGAATTGTCTTCGATCAAGAAGCCTCGGGAAGGAATCGGAGATATTCGGGAATTCGCAGTTGGGAAATTTATGAAATTCTAGACTTAGACTCGGGTCGGGTTGGGCTTTGTGGAAGCGCTTGTTGTTAGCACTGTGTTTGTTCGTTGCTTATATTTCGGTATATTATGGGGCAGTTCACTTATACCCGTTTATTCGAGAGGTAGTCTAGACTTGAGACTTGTGAAGAAATACCAGAGGGTGGATGCTCAAAGAGCGCTAACTGTCCAGAGGAGGCAATATAGACTTGGTTGGAAACGTATTTGTGACTAGAATAGAGTGAAGTTCCTTGACTTTGGGAATTCTCACATCGCAACATTTTGTCGTCGGGGCCCAGGGCAATGAAGAACCCTATGGGTTTACTTCACGCTATCAGTTGACCCACGCATATTAGTCCATTACATGGACTTGTGGATTATGGGTTATAGCGTATGGCTTGATGTCATGGGCTATACACTATAACTGCATAGGGTGTGGGAATTGATTGTTGGTCCACTTACAACTCCGGGGTGGGTTGTTCATGAAAGTGCTGGCGACAATGGCTTATAGTGACTCCCGAGGTCATCTCGAAGACTGACAGCCATGGGAGCAACTGCCAGTCGACATTGACTCAACGATGAGGGAGTGGATGGAAGTCATGATCATATCCAGGACGTCTGACATTCCAGTCTCTGTGACATAAATACCAATCAGATAGGTTTGCCGGTCAAGTGAGAATTTATATAATCTGCAAAGGAGCACGGAATCATACCAACATGGCCGTTCTCGACCTCGCCGAATATAGTAATGTGACCTTAAACTCTAACAACATGGAACACCATCACGAAGACGAAACTCCTGCCGAAACGCCAAACTTGACCCCCTCCCCAGACCACACCGATGCCCTCGGCTCCCCAACGGCTACCACTACCACCACAAGCAACAGCCACATACTAGAGTTCCACCACAAGGACTGCCCCAACTGCACCACCTCCTTCACAGACGACACCCCCATCACCAGTGGGGACTACCAAGAGCTGAAGAACACAATGATATCCAAGGCCTACGACGTGATGGATGGGTTCCACACGGACGGTCCGGTCATCCAGGACGTAAAGCTGTCTGCATTATGGACAGATACGGGCGGCTACACTGCCATGGAGACCATGGATAATAAGGGAAGGGAGTCACTATTGAACGTCCTGAAGGCGGAAAAGGACCATTACCGTCTGAGGGTGGAGTTCACCACTCTTCCACAACAGACAGAGGCGACTCTAAATCCTGCAGCAAAGGAGATGGGGACGGTGGCTGATGATCATTCAGGGCCGTACACAGAACCAGAGAATCGAGACAGCAGTAGCGGTGCCGGTTTAGATAAAGACAATAATTGATCAATAACTCGTGAATCGTTCATTAAAAAGTGCTATGCTACAAGGCCAAGTCCAAAGCTGATTAATCTTCCTCAGTTGTCTTCCTTAGTATGCAACCATGGTGCTCAATCCGTCCAGCTCCCGATCAAAGTTCCTGTGCTGGCTGATAGAGTAGAAGAACTTCTCGCCGAAGCTAACACCGCTAGCAGCGATGCTGAAGGTGTCACTGAAGTTCTCGGGCTTCGCCTGGGCCAGGGTCACAACGCCATAACTCTCCACGGCGTCACTGCCGCTCGACAGTTGCACACCGGGCAGCTGGAACGCCAGCTGCAACAGCTCCACACCTTCGCCAGTAGCACCGACGGTCTTGAGGTGACCGAATGCCTCACGCACCCAGTGCAGTGCACGGCCGTTCTTCTTCAACGTGTCGATAGACTCCCTGCCACCAGGAATAAACAGTGCGTCGACCATGGTGGATCGGAAACCTTCAAGGTGGTGATCGGGTCGGACGCCCTTGCCTTGCTCCTTCTTCTGGCCTGCGGAGAACACCTCGCTTCGCTTGGTGCCAATGATGAATGGGACAGCGCCGGCAGCAGCAACGGCGTTCTTGACGGAGCTGAAGGCAACGGAGTCGTAGCCGTCGGCAATGATAATTGCCACTCTTCGGCTGGCAATGGTGGGAGTAAAGGCTGGGTACTCGAGCTGCGACAGGCCCTTGGCCTTCTTGCCGTGGTTGGGGTTACCCTCCTTTTCCGGCACCTTGGCACCCACCAGCTCAGCAACCTGCTGTGCCAGATCAAGATCAATGTCGGCCAGTCTTGTTGCAAGATTCTCATAAACAATGGGATCATCGCAGTGGTCGAGCTCAAATCCAAAAGCATTCATAACATGGTTCTTCTCAACTGGGCTCAAACTGTTGTAAAACAGCTGTGCCTGCTTGAAATGCTCCCTGAACTTCTTGCTCTTGATACGCTGCTTCATACCCTCGACCTTCTCTCGGTACTCGACGTAACCGCCCTCCTCGGGCTTAGCAGGCGGGTTCGTCTCGAATCGGTTGGGGTAGTAATTTATCTTGCTCTTGCGGATGGTGTGGCGCATGGCACCATCTGAGTTGAAGTTCATTACCGGGCAGACTGGCTTGTTGATAGGAAGTTCCTGCCAGTTGACACCGAGACGGGTGATCTGTGTATCGTGGTAGGAGAAGTTGCGTCCCTGCAGGAGAGGGTCGTCGGAGTGACCGATTCCAGGGACGAGGTGGCTGGTGCAGAATGCAACTTGCTCCGTCTGAGGGAAGAACTCATCGACAGTACGGTTCAGCTCCAATTCACCAACGTACCGAATCGGTACGAGCTCCTCGGGCCAAAGCTTGGTGGCATCAAGAATGTCGAACTCGAACTTGTCCTGGTCCTCCTCGCTGACAACCTGGACGCCGAACTTCCACTTGGGGAAGCAGCCGTTCTCAATGGCCTCACCCAGATCCTTGCGGTGGAAATCGGGGTCCTGGCCTGCAAGCTTGAGAGCCTCGTCCCAGACAAGGGAGTGTACACCAAGCTCGGGTGTGAAGTGGAACTTGACAAAAGAGCGCTTGCCAGCAGCGTTGATGAGAGTGTACGTGTTGACACCAAATCCTTGCATCATGCGGTATGACCGAGGAATGGTACGGTCAGACATGGCCCACATGTACATGTGTGTTGCCTCAGTGTGGTTGAAGACGAAATCCCAGAAGTTGTTGTGGGCGGTCTGTGCTTGGGGAACCTCGTTATCGGGCTCTGGCTTGCCGGCGTGGATAACGTCGGGGAACTTCATGGCGTCCTGGATGAAGAAGACGGGGATGTTGTTGCCAACAATGTCCCAGTTGCCCTCTTGGGTGTAGAACTTGACGGCAAAACCTCGAACATCTCGGACCGTGTCAGCACTACCCCTGCTTCCAAGCACAGTGGAGAATCGCAGGAAGACGGGCGTCTCGCGAGACGTGTCCGTCAAGACAGGAGCGTGAGTGAGGTCCTCCAGACTCTCAAAGAGAGTGAACTTTCCAAAGGCGGCAGTGCCACGCGCGTGGACAACACGCTCTGGGATACGCTCATGGTCAAAACGGTGGATCTGTGATGGGATGAATTAGTATTTGGCATTGATTGAGTGAGACAAAGACAGTGGCTGCTCACCTTCTCCCGACCGAAGGGGTCCTCCAACAGGGCTGGGCCTTGACGGTCCTCACTGCTGACGCTCAGCCAGTGGTCAGTGTTAGACTGTTTGACGCCATAATCCGAGGTGATACGGGTATTCTCAGTAGGCTCGACGGTGTCCTTCTGAAGGTCGGCAATCTTATCTCCTTGGGAACCCATGACGATCTGCTGTGCAGTGTGTATTGCTTCGGGAATAAATGAAGCCATCTGGTGTCTAGACAGTTGGTGAACTAGAGAGGGAAGAAGCAGCTTTATGGCAAGCAGGTTCGAGAACAGGATTCAAATATTGTGAAGGCGACATCAATGGTTTTAATGGGGTGGCACAAGATATGGTTGGACGAAGGAGGGCTGGAGGGGTGGACCACATTGGAAATTCGACGACGAGTATTGGACGTCATTGTTAACATTGACGTCAGTACTCTACTTATGTTACCTTACAGAGGTAGAAAATCTAGGTACCTACCTAGGTGACTGAACTGAGTGGGCAGCGGGAACGCGTCTGGAGTTGCCTGGGCGCTGGACAATATCATGCACACCAGCCGCATAAAAGTGAGCTAACGTTATGTTATGACAACTGAGGTGAGATGAAGTGAGGTGTGGGTTCGAGTACGGCTTTTCCGGGAAGTGGATGACGACTGTTCGATGCAATCACTATTACACTTATAATACCAAACATTCAACACCATGGAAGAGAAGCAGATCCACCCACTGCGAATCTGAACTCGAAAAGGCTCGGGAACTCGGAAGGTGGATGATCGTCCATTGTGCTTTGAAATCCCATGTTGAAATCGATCCTCGAAATCGGTGGGCTGGACTGTGCATCGTGTACTCTTGTGTGGAAAGAAAGGTAAATACCCTTACGAAGTAAGGTAACTAGCATACATTTACTGTTGCAGTGCTTTTGAATACTCTGCACATATGTAGTAGTGACGTTGAGGCTCAAGGGTGGTGACAGGCTAAAGGTGTGGTTCCCCATGTTTCCCCATGTCAAAATGATGTAATCAGCGGAGCGTTGACTCCGCAAAAAAAGCACAGTTCCTCCCCATCAATGGAAGCTGCCCCTGACAAGCCATGTGAACTGTCAGGGTTGTTGCTGAATGAAATCGGAAGGACCCAGACACTACTACATCTGTACACGTGTATGGACGTACCGTCACGCGTATATACACCCAGCTGGGTACCCCAGTAGGTACCTACTATGTACCATTACCGATCCGTACAAACCGCGTCGTTTGGTGTTGTCCACGGGTTTGTATCGAGGCGAATTCCAATTCCAAATCAAGCCCAGCTCACTGGCTGGCCGCTTCGAGAACATTGAACTGGATATGATATGGTCGAGCCTTTCGGATTTGCCTATTTGTACCATCCACTTTGTAGATCATTGAGAGCCTTGGATTTATAAGCCAGTTGAACGGCCCGCTCCATGGCAGACAAGGTTCTTCCAGATGTCACGGCATCATCGATTTGCCAGGTTGGTGAGCCATCCTATATATCCACAAAAGAGTGCACGGATGATGCCTCTACAACGACTCAACAACGACAACGACCACCACTGAGATATCAAATATCCCAGACTCGTTGACGCATCACCAGTAAGGTTCACTAGTAAAGACGCCAGGAGCCATCGTCGAATAGCTTCCAGGGATTCCCAGCACGCTCGGTAGCCTATCAAATGTATTCAATATGTCAAAGTGAGTTCCGAGCTTCCAACCGTTATCCTCGCTGCGAGAGCCTAGTATCTTCTCCACTTGATGGGCTTGAGAAGAGAAAACCCAACTAGGTTGTCCAATCATGCCGTTAGGTAGACTTTGATTTGGTGTGGCTGCGACCATCACCCTCTGACTTCAGCTACTGGGCATGGATGGCTGCGAGCATCTGGTCCGACAAGGCCTGTAAAGGGGATGTTCCAAATAAGGCAGCGTGTTGGCAGCGCAAATAAGCCCGGGGCAAGACCAAGAGCCGTGAAGTGAGAACTCTCCCATCAATTAACTCTCCGTCTGAGAGCAGGAGGGACACCCATCTCAGTATCAGCTTCCCGCTTCACCCTGCCCACTCCAGCAGCCTGCTGTTGTTCAACCGGGTCACCAGGAACCCCCAGTCCAGGCGGGCCCTCCACCAGGACCAACTCCCGGTACAGCCCATCGCCCAGGATCCTCCGGAAGTGCTCATGCCGGAAGTCCGCGGTCTGTTGCCGCAGGGCCCTCGCCCTCGCGCCATATCCATACACGGCAGCATCATACTCGCCTTCTTGTGAGAGCTTGGTGACGACCAGCGTGTGCGTGCGCCCGCGGGTGTTCGTCGCGCAGTCGAACAGGTTCCCCGTGAGCTGCCGCGCGATGTGGTCGCGAACCTGCTTGGCGGCCGTGAACTCGGCCGTCCGGCGCAGCGGGCTGGTCAGGAAGTCGTCGAGCTTCCTGCAGTGCACACAGAAGGGGTCGATGCAACCTCTTGGCTGGTGGGCCCATCCTTCAGTGCGGGTCGGGTAGACGGGGAGGGGCGCCAGGGCGTAGTTTCGTAGGAGGTGCTCGAAGAGGCCCCTTGCCGACTCCATGAAAGGCGCTTGGTGCTCGTTCAGGAGGTTCCCCAGGTTACGCACAAGCAGGTGCGCCTGGTTTGGCACGAAACCAACCACACCGACGTGGGCGGGTTTCATCCAGATGGGCTGCTGTGTGATCTTATCAAGGTTTTCAACCAAATCGGTGGCATGGGCTATGAAGCCAGATTCCAGGCAAATTCCAACGAGGTCCAGAAATCTGTCAGTGTCGACAGCAGCTCTTGGGTTGGGGTATGTCCACCAGTTGACCGGTGCGAGATACAGTCGGGGTAGTTCGTTGTCCAATATCTGCTCGGCAATAATCTCACCGCCAGGCAGGTTGTTTGCGCGGCCTTTTTCAGCCAGCGTTCCAATGACCTTGGTAATAAGGGCTTTGTTTTCACAGTGGTGCAATTTAGCCATAAACCTGGAGGATATATTAGCTCCAGGGATACCGGTGAACCGGGGTTGACTTACTGTTGCTGCACCCAGCCTTGGTCGTTCCACAAAGCGGTTGTCAGGTCTATGATAAAGTCATGGTCTTCTAAAGTCAAGGATGGCTTGGATTCAAATTTTGCACGCCTTGCTGGTGTAATCCATTCCTTGAAGGAGTCCTTAAAAGCCTCCTTCTGAAGCGCCCTCTCGAACTCACCGAGCGCTGTGAAGAGGCGAGTGAGGTCGATAGGACAGTCCAGCAGTCCACCGAGACTACGAGGGGTATGCCGCTGTCAGTGATATCGAGAGGAAAATGAAGTTGCGAAACAACGTCGAGGCACACTCACCACTTATCCCAATCCGCTGGCTGTGGTGTTGAAGATGACTTGTTGATAAGGGCGGCAAGCTTGGTCACAAGCTCACCTGGGATATCACCCCCTGCCGTGCAGGATCGAATGGCTTTGGAGTAGAGTGGAATGTCTCCCAGGTTCCAAGCGACCGTAACTATAGTCATGCTTATTGTCTTCCAAGGTGCCATTTCCGTCGGGACAAAGCCGTACGGGTTAGTAGCAGGACGATGGGAATCAGGAGTCTTGCTCATGAACTGAAGCACATGTTTCCGTACGTTTGCATTTTGGGGATTACTCCGAAAACAGTCCATCACAATTGTGATCATAGCCCATGGGTCTGCTGCACCTGATTCTATTAAGTTTTGCAGCTTATCCCTTGGGATAAGTACCATGGCCTGTAAATGCTTATTAGCAACTACGACAGATACCAGAAGTCTACAAATGTCCGAGGCACCAAGGCCCCTTACTTACCGAGTCGTGGTATCTCCATTGAGTTGGTGCGCTTTCATTTCCCACAAACTCGCCTTCATCCTCGCTGTCAGCCGAGCGATCGCGGTATGGGTCTGAACCAATGATATCCTGTTTCGACATATCAAGATCCGAGGCAACTCTCTTGCCCTCGGGGGTGCACAAGAGTTCCAGAAAGACGTCTGGTTCTTCCTCTATGTCACCATAGGTTTGGTCATACTTTCTCTTCGTCACGTTGCCAAGTAAAAGGTATAGTCCGCTCTCAGAGCATAGCTGCTGTACAACTTCAAGGACTGCTCGATCTCGGCCCTTCAGATTGTTCACCGACAGGCTTGAGTGCGAGTACTTATGATCGAAGAAGTATACAAGTCTTGACACATTAGAAAACGCCCTTGGCCACCTGGCGATCTTGTCTTTAAGCTGTGCCTGCTGCTGGACAAAGAATCCGGCCGATTTCCCACCGCCGGCTCTCTGAACAATGTTGTAGGTAAGGACCAAACGATGACCTGCAGTAACCTCTTTTATCTCGTGTGTGACATCAGAATACCAAGCAAGAGCTGTAAGGTTGAACGCGGAGTTTGGAGCTGTTGCATAGACGTGGTCCTTTCCGGCGTGCGATAGATGGACTTGACCGCCTTCGTGTTTCGAAGGAAGACAGATGATGAGGCTGCCTATCATGCCTGGGGATTTCTCCGAGTCCTTGTGGCGCCTGAAGAAAGACCCTTCCTCGTATAAGAGAAGTTTGTGTGGCTCGAGTCTGATATCGGCTGGAAACAAGCCGAGGCTGTGTGCTGCATCATGCTTTATGGCGTCGAGGAATCCAGGCCATGCAGGATTGGTGATGCGGATCTCATCAAGGTGGATCTCCCAGGTTAGGCGGACGGAATGGTCCACGACAGTATCGTCTCCTCTGCCGAAGGGAGCTGGCCTGGAGACGGCTTTGATCTGCTCGGCATACAGAAACACCAATGGAAGCGGGATGAGACAGTCGGCAATTTGAAGACCAGGATTGACGAACTGGCTGTAGTCCTTCTTGGTCGCAAAGTCACCAAAAGATTGGATGGCCTGTAGGCTTTCTGCGAGGTCATTTTTCCAAGATACTAAACTGGGGTCTTGTTCTTCCTCAGACTCCTCTGAGCTTTGGTCCTGGTCATGATGGCTCCAGTAACTGTCATGATCTCCGGGTAATGGGCGTGACATGTTTTGGCGACCTGGAGACACTTATATATAACACTGTATGCCCTTGATTGAATTATATAGAGAAAGGTTTAAGTGACGGTGAGTGGCTGAGCGGCTGAGTGGGCATATCAAACGCGTATATTAGAACATGCAAACGCGTATTGGCGGTACTTGGTGACAGGGGTGGCCCCCTGTTCCTCCCACTGCAGGTCCAAGCTCCCATGCACAGACCCCACTAAACCCCGGATTTTGGTTCAGAGCCTCAAGTGATCCAGATATCAGCATCAGCCAAATGCAACCTCGATTCAACACCACACACACTACCTAGGTATCACCAAATCTGGACAGGCCGTTTCACTTCAAACGACACCTCGCCCAACAACGCCTCATACATCAACATACTCAATAGAAAGGGAGTCGCAAAGATGGCACCACTAGACCAGCCAGATCACAACACCGTCGAGCGTAAGCTAACCTTCCCTTTCCCAAAACACCATAAAGACAACCAGCTAACACTTTCCCTCCCCCTCTACTAGGCCAGCTCAAAGACGTGATCCAGATCCTCTACGAGATAATGATCCAAGTAACCAACTACGACTCCCACCTAGCCCCACCCACAACCGGCAGCAACACCCCCAACGGCAACAGCACGCCCCTCCGCACCCCCTTCCCCAACAACGCGCCCCCGACCCGCGAGGTCCTGGCCTCCCAGCTGAACCAGCTCTCCTCGGCCCTCCAGTCCGTCCACCGCGTGTCCACCCACCCCTCCGCCCCGGCCGCCCTCCCCAGCCTCCCCTTCGAGCTCATCCAGTACGTCGAGGGCGGCCGCAACCCGGACATCTACACCCGCGAGTTCGTCGAGCTCGTCAGGCGCCAGAACCAGCTCATGAGGGGCAAGATGCGCGCCTTTGGCGGCTTCCGCGACGCCCTGGCCAGGGAGATGGGCGAGGCGCTGCCGGAGCTGAGGGAGGACGTCGGGCGCGTCGTGCAGGGCACCGGTGGGGAGTGGCCCCTGAGGGACGGGACGGGGACGGGGACGGGAGCGGGGCAGTGAGTGTGTTGGGTGCACGGTTATGGCTGACTATATTGGAAAGATGTGGCACAACTGGGACTCTCGGTAAAGGACGATGTGGACGAGATTCGCAACATCGTCGCCGGGAGGGTTGTTGGTGCGAATGGAATGGTGACAGGAAGAGACAGACAGAAGGAAGCATACCTGACAAGAAGCGTGGGAACATGTTCAACAGGCTGCCCAACGGAGGATACGGGCACCCTTGAACATAGGCTGTCTGGTGACGGTGTGATATTTACGGCGTTCTATGGCAGATTAGGAAACGAGCATAAAAATGATACCCCCTTTTTGCAAGACATCAGGCACGACCGAACGAAACGCGATTGAGGCCGAGTAGTGGTGGTATTTTCAGGGGCCATAGACCCACGGCCTTTGGCACAAGCAGACTGGACGGGGGGCCCTTTCTGACTCTCAGAGGGTTGTGATCAGATGGGCTCAGTTTTGGATTTTGAGCGTGGCCGAGGATCATGCGTAGTATATAGAAGGCATATGCGCAACTTTTAGCTCAACATCTTGCAGCAGAGTCGCATAATATTAACGAAAATTGAGTTCACTTCTTATCATTTTGTTCCCTTATACATGATGCTCCGCCCGCAATGCAAGTAGGTATATAAGCAGCGCTCTTCAAGGCTACAAACAAAAGGCGGTATGGCCGGCCAACCCCTGATACATGACCATGATCGATCAGCCCCGAGCAGCCACGTATAAATGCACAACCAATGCCAGCCTGTGGCCACAATGCACACAAGATCGTACAGGCAGGGCGGCGCCCGCCCGCCGCCAGCTGCCGACAATAACCGGCCCCAAATCTTCCCTTCATTACGTCCCGTTCATCGGACTACTTTCTCTACCTACTCCGAATTGCCAAGCGCCTGCAGCGCCTGCCCCAGCGGGAGCACCTTCAAGCTCCTCGCTCTCTTCAGGCCCCCGGGCCTCGCCCCACCTGCACTCACGGGCGTTGCCGTGTTGCTATTGCTGCTCGGCAGCATCTTGGTCGGGCTCATGTCGTCCCTCCACTTGCGGAAACAGCTCCTCAGATCCCTTGGGATGCCCTCCAGGACGACCGTGGACACGGGCACGAAAGGTCGGTCCTCCATGCCGGCGGCGAGGATGGCGTACTCCTGCGCAAAGTCGAGCGCGTTGTGGAAGGAGGCATACTGCGCTTGCGCCTCCCGCCCGATGATGATGTACATCTCGAAGAAAGCGTCGAGGACGTAGATCTTGCGGGGGGAGAGGTCAGACTGGCTGAAGGGGTTTATCTCGATGATCTGTTTGAATCGGTCAGTCTTCTGTATGCTGGACTCTTGTCTCTCAAGCTAGAGCGAGAAGTGAAGGGACTTACCTGTCTTTGGTCGGCTGTGTCCGAGCAAAACAACCTCCCGCAGTACTTGTCATAGCTCGGCTTCAGCCTCCAGTGGTCCGCAGAACTCATCTTCCTGGCGCCACCGAAAAGGTTCCAGAAGTCATCCGGCTCCTGTCCCTCCTCGATGTCGATCAGCTCACCCATCAGCGCGAGGTCCATCCCCACTAGCTTCGCGCAGCTCACTTCGTCGATACCGGAGCCCTTGCCCTTCCACAAATAGCATTTGCCCTGCTGAGTGATGAGGTAAGGGAATCCAGAGCAGAGAGTGTTGGGTGCAAAGTCCACCTCGTCAAAGGCGATTTGACCCATGTACTGCCTTCCACAGAGAATGTTGGGGGCGAGTGAGTCGTATTTGTTGCTTGAACCGCGACGAATAATCACAATCCCGCCGAGGGCCTGGATGAATTCGGCCGTCTCCTTGCCTTGACGCATGTTGATGAGGGTACCGCCCATCGATCGTGCCTCCTTGTTAACGAAGACATGCGCGTCCTCAATCACAGAGGAGGCGACCTCGTCACCCGCCCAGAAGTAGACCTCGGAGATCTTCTTGCCTGCCTCGTTGGTGAACGTATGAGGGCAGATGTACATCTCACGCTCGAAAAGCACACGCTCATGATGACTCGGCACAGGTATCTTCTTGCCTTGCTCTGTTATCTGGAAGAGCTGCGCCTTCTGAGTCCGCACAATTGAGCCGCGCGTGGAGCGGTCCATGAGAACCTCAACTGCGTCGACGTGGTAATCTCGTCTAGGTCGTTCCTTGCCGAAGAAGCCGTTCAACATCGCAGACACGTCACCTGCACTCTTGGATAGAGTCCGTGATGGAGATGCTACAGGCGAGGCTTGAGCGGATGTGCTGGGAAGGGGAGGCAATTCCCGCGAGGCGAGCGTCTTTGCCGTCGACCTTCGACGCAGATTCAAAGGCTCTGGAACCGGAGCCTCTTCCGCTGGCTTTGTTGGCAGGGGCTTGGTGGGCGTGATGGATCGACCGAACCTTGTGGCTCCGGTGTTCACAGACACAGCAGGCTGCGAATTGGCCTTTTCAGGTTCAGGCAGTTTCCGCGGGCCCATTGGCCCCCCAAATGGCCTCTTAGTAGGACTTGGTGACCGCGCTGGCTCTGGTTCACTCTTTGGGGCCGGTAGGCTTTCCTCGTCGAAGAACTTGGACATTCTCCTCTTGTCTAGCTTCCGTGGAGATGGAGGTTGCTCGTCGACCTTCTCCTCGGCAGGCTTGGTCTCGGCAGAACTAGCGGCAACTTGGTCGTGAAACTTGTTCGGAGAACTAGGAGTAGTCACATTTGGCCGTGATGAGTCCACCAAGGAATTGTCTGTGGAGGTAGAGATAGCTTGTTGCTCTGGGAACCTCTTCAGGCCCACCGGGGATATTGGTTGCGGTTGGTCCTGGGCCATTGCAGCCTTGAACTGTTCCACTCGAGACAATGTGGGTGACTTGGAAATCGGCTTAGGCGGTATGACCGGTTCCGGGTCCTGTTCCTGGGCTGGTGTCGGTGGCAAAGGCTTTTCAGCTTCAACTTCTTTCGCCACAGGCTCCTTGCTCTCGGGTACTAACGATAAAGGCGCATCAGGCGCAGCAGGCTCCGTTGGCTCCGTAGGCACATCGGGCTCCGTAGTTTGGGTAGGCTCCGTGGGCTTCGCAGGCACATCGGGCTCCGTGGTTTGACTAGGTTCCGTAGGCTCCGCAGACACTTCAGGCTCAGTGGGTTGAGCGGGCTCAGTGGCAGGCACTTCGGGCTTCGTTGGCTCCGTAGGCACAGCGGGCTCCGTTGGCTCTGTAGACTGAGCAGGCTGAGCGGGCTCCGTGGGCTGAGCAGGTACAGAGTCAACCGAGTCGGCCGGCCTGGTTATCGATGTGGGAGCCTTCCTTGGTGGACCGCGGGCACGGCGCTTGGTCATGTGTTCCAGCTTCGGCGCTGGTCCGGGTTCTTGAGCCGCATCTGAGGCGCCCGGCCCCGAAGATGCGCCAGGGGATTTGGTCGCTGGGCCGCCTGCCCCAGGGGGGCCGCGAGCTAGCATACCAGCCAGTGCCGGGTTGAACCGTCCAGCGAGTCCGTTGCCTCCCAACTTGTTCGGCAACCGACCTGGCACGCTCTTCTCCTTGGGCACACTTGACTCATCTGCTTTCTCAGCGCCGAACCTGTTCGGTAGTCGATCTAGGACACTCTTCTCCTTGGGAACGCTTGACTCCTCTGTCTTCTCAGCCCCAAACCTGTTCGGCAACCGATCTAGGACACTCTTCTCCTTTGGCAAGCTTGGCAAAGGTGTTCCTTCTGGCTTCTCACCCCCAAACTTGTTTGGCAACCGGTTTAGTACACTCTTCTCTTTCGGCACAGTTGGTGAAGATACTTCCTCTGTCTTCTCACCTCCAAACCTATTCGGCAATCGATCTAGGACGCTCTTCCCTTTTGGCAGGCTTGGTACAGGTGGTGCATCTGTCTTCTCTTCCTTGACTGGAGATGGTTCTTCCTTGACCGGAGATGGCTCTTCCTTGGCTGGAGTTGGTTCTTCCTTGATCGGAGACGGCTCTTCCTGGACCGGAGTTGGCTCTTCCTTGATTGGAGATGGCTCTTCTTTGACGGGAGTCGACTCTTCCTTCACCGAAGCCTCTTCGTTGGTGGTTGGAGGCGAAGTGGTTGAAAGCATGCTGGACCTTGATGACTGGAATGCCTTCGCAGATGCCTCAGAGGGTGACTTTACAGTGGATGTGTCCCTAGAATGGGAAAACTGGGAAACCGAGCCGGACCGAGACATGGAGGCTCTCTTTGCCAGTCCCTCGGGGATGGGCTGCTCCTGGGGCGTCCTCGCAGTCGGCGAAATGCTACGGCCCTCCTCCTTCGCTTGTTGAAAGTCGGCTTTCTTCTTGAGGATCGCATCCTTGAATTCGTCCTTCTTTTCGTATGGCTTGGGTCCGCCAGTCGTGTTCAACGCCGACTTGCCCTTCAGGATGTTGTCCTTGAGCTCATCTGGAGGCACGAAGTTTTGCGTCTTTGCTCTTCGGAGTTTACCAAAAACGTTTGCCAGCTCATTGGCCGGTTCCTTGTTTTCCTCCCTGCCAAGTGATTCCTTGCCAATCGTAGTGCCTCTGGACCGCAATCCTGCCCTGAAGTCTTTCTTAGTTGGTGTCTCTGGCTTCTCCTGATCAAGCAAGGGGCTGACGGAGCCGCGCCGCACTGGTTCCTTGGTTTCTTCCTTGCCAAGTGTAAGACCTCTGGGTCGCAACCCTGCCCTGAAGTCATTCTTCACTGGAAGCTCCGGCTTCTCCTGGTCAAGCGCGGGAACTGCTGGTACAGCAGGCACCGCAGGCACCGCAGGAACTGCAGGAACTGCAGGAACTGCAGGAACTGCAGGAACTGCAGGAACCGTTGGACTGACGGATCCAGGCCGCGCCTCCTCCTTAGTCTCATCCTTGCGGATATCCTTTCCAATTGTTGCCCCTCTGGGTCGCAGTCCTGCCCTGAAGTCCTTCTTCACTGGCTCCGTCTTCTCCTGATCAAGCGGGGGAAGCGCGGGAAGCTGTGGGATGGTGTGTGAGTCGCGCCGCCCCGACTCCTTGATTTCTTCCTTGCCAACTGTAGTACCTCTGGGCCGCAATGCTGCCCTGAAGTCGCTCTTGAGTGGCACCTCCGGCTTCTCCGGCTCAGCCGCGGGAAGCGCGGGACTGGTGACGGACCCGCGCCGCGCCGGTTCCTCTGTGCTGAGACTCGGCTTCTCAAGCGCCGGACTGGTTTTGGGGAAACCACGAAGTCCGGGCGTTAGCGGTTTTTCGCCGGCTAGACTTGGTGACGGCAGTCCGTTGAAGCTAGAGGGCTTAACGGCTGTCCCCAATGGGGCGGGCCGCACGAGACCGCCTGTCTTAACCTCGTGCTTCTTTGTTATATTGCCAGCGCGACCGATATCAACACTAGAATTCTTGGCCCTCTCAGCTTTGGCTTTGTTCAACTCCACCATCCATGCAGGCTGATTACTTGGAACTGCAGGTTTTGGTTTCGGTGACTCGGGCTTGTTCAAGGCGGCATCGAGCCAGGAACCTTTGGTAGGACTCCATCTCTTCGGGTCCATCGTCCTTGAAGGGGTTGTCGGTAGTGTGTTATCGTCAGCAGAATCCGCCTCTGGAGCGGGAGCGCTATCCTTTTGTGAGGTCTCATCCGGAGGTGGCAAGTCTTTCGCATGGCTTGAGGTTGGCCTTGAACGGCTTTCCCTGGATCTACTAGCCGGTCGTGGAGAGGACTCCGGTCCCGGGCTGGTAGGGCCACCTTTACTGTCGAAACTATTTCGGTTTCCGCCGCGTTGTAGACCTGGAGTAGTTACACTCCATCTCTTGACGCTATCTGTGCGCTTCATCATGGCGCTCTGCACGAATCCACCCATGCCTTTGGTGGGAGACGCCGATCGAGTCTGTGAGCTGGAGCCGGACGCCGATCCTTCTTGATCAGTCTGTATATCAGCTGGCGGGCCAAGCTTCTGCGCTTCTGTCATGGGCAGAGGAGAGGCAAGCGTGCCGGAGCTCGCTTGCGAAGCTGGCCGTTCTCGTTTTGGCTCCTTTTCGGGCTCGGTAGACGTGGATTGTGACATGCCAGGTAATTGTGCGTGAGCAGACGACAAGTCAACGGTATCGACGTCTTCGACCTGATTTTTGCGGTAGGCAGCAGAGTTCGCTCCTCGGTCAGCGGTCTGACGAAACCAAGCAGGATCCTTAGAGGCTAATGATTCCGAGATTTGGTCCCGAGAAGGGGCGTGGTCTGGGGAAGCAGCCTCTGCAGGGGTATTGTTTGAGGATCGGGCGGCCGCATTTTCGGCCGCAACTATTGACAGCGGGCGTGACCTTGGGCGATCTGGACCCTGGGATGGCGGTCTCCTCTGCCACGACAGGGCGGGTGTCTTTGTCGAGATAGCGCTCGATGGTGAAGACGAAATACTTGTTCGCTTTGGCTCGTGGTCGAGAACGGTCTCCTTAATAGGGGAAGTGGGACGTGCTGAGGACAGTTCCATTGTGTCGGTGGGCGGAGAGGTAATAGTACTCGTCTGATTCTGCAGAGCAGCAGAGAGGGCCGGTATTGGGGAAGAAGTGCGGTCCTCTGTACTCTGGGAGGTCGAGTCTTTGCGACGCGAAGACGGTGGTGGGGTGTTGGCTGGCGACGATTTCTGAGGGGAGATGGATCTTGCGCGCTCTGAACAATACAAATCAGCTTGTCAGCGCCCAATCCCAACACATGTGTACGCATTGTTTTCCACCCAGGAGATATGTGAGACAAAACAAGAAAAGCGATGGCAAGCAGCGACCGTGGGCTGGCAGCCACGAAAGGCAGGGCGCCCAAAGCGGCAGTAAGGGCCAGGATGCCATCAAGGAGGTCAGGTCAGATCAGATCAGGCTTACCTTCGCGGCGGGCCTGACGCTCCTTTCTCTGCTGCAACAGCTTCTCCTCCAGCTCCCTCGAACGCGCCTCTTCGTCCTCGTCACGGCTGTGGTTCAGCTGCTCTACTGATCGCAGAAAGTCGGACACCTCGTTGGACATTGTCGTGGGGATTGTTGGTGAACAAGAATTGAGGTGGTAGCAGTGCAGCGATTGGTCGGCGACATATGGACACGGCACGACACGACACGATATGATACGACACGAAAGGCGCGAGCTGTGTGTACGTATGTGTCAGATAGAGTCAGGCACCGTCGTCAGATACGGTTATAGTGAAGTAAAACAAGGAGGTTTGTGTATCCTTGACTGAGTACCTGACAGGGCTGCAGTGCAAGTATGGAAATGTAATGTAGACGAGTATGTAAGTAGGAGGTTTTGGTCACGATCACGTCTGTCTGCAAGAAGAAAGTCGACCCTACATTAGCGTATGTCTGCAGAGAATATGCGAGCTGGGCACTGGTCAGGTCCCAGGTCAAGTCCCAGGTACTATGTAGAGCAGCCCAACCAGGCTGGCAGGGCGCATTGCAGGCTAATTCCGGGCTGCGTTCCGAAGATTCCAAGGACTGGAGAGATGAGAGATGGGGGATATTTGTTGGACGGTGACGGTGACGGATTGCGGCATTCTTTCTCAAGTGGGTTACGGTGGGCTGTACCCGCCTAGCCCGCCCTTTCCCTCTGGCAACGCCCCAGATTGTATGGGTCCCGAGGTACCTTTAGGCCTGGGTTGGCGCCCGAAAGCCGCCAGACCCACTAAAGAGCACGCTAAGACCTCCTGCAGCCACCGCCTGGGAGAAAAAAGAGCTGCATGTACCACTTACCGCTTCCAAGCATCCCCCATGGAAGTGCTATTAAGGACCAAGTTTACCATGAGATTCAAGTATATATATTCGCGGCCTCGGGACATGTAAGATCAGGTATTCCATATGCATGTAGTAGATGTGGGCTGTTAGGGTAGTAATCTAGTTGTGTTGCATACATATATGTCGAGTAACCCAATTGCCTTCCGTCCGTCCCTGGATTCTCTCTGTCTGACTTGACTGTCTTACTCCTGACTTGGCACCCCCCCCCCGGCTCCGACAGGATTACTGCACGGTGGAGGCACTGCCCAACGCCGCAAAAAGGGAACCACCACGGACAAGACGGTGATCCGCCAGGTGCAATCCCGGAGTGCCCGTAAATTCGTGACGACAACTTCAGTATTATTATGTACTAGGTATTTAGTACAGGAAGAGCCTTGCCTTAGCATCTTCGACGACCCATGCCAAGCCCTCTTTGAGGTTGGCCCCCGTCATCGCGCTACACCGTAGTATATGCCAACGGTGCGTCCGGATGTTCTCCAGCTTCAGTGCTTCCACTATCTCGTCTCCTGTCATGCACCCCTGAACGTCTGTCTTGTTCGCAAATACAAGCAAACTGGCCCCGGAAAGTCTCTTTTCGTGTCCTTGACATCAGCATTCACCCGTAAAGAGAGGGAGAGAAAGGAAAGGAGCATTGGCAAAACGGTTGAGAAACGCACCTCTTCCTGCAACAGCCCGTGTAGTTCGGTCTTACAGTCCTCGATCCTCAACCTGTCTGTTGCATCAACCACCCAGATCAAAGCGTCTGTCTTCTCGAAGTAATTTCTCCAATATGATCGGAGCGTCTTTTGGCCGCCCACGTCCCCTATTCCCCCTTCAGCAGTCATTCTAAACCAAGTGATGTGCCGTCATGGACTGACATATGTTCAGCTTATACCTATGCGAAAAACTAGTCAGCGTCTATCCGATAGGCAAGGAGCAGATGTCCCCCGCGAGGATTCATACCCCTCATAGTCAATTGTCTTGATGATGAAGCCAAGGGTAGGGCTGACGGTATTGACATCCTCGCCCATGATCTTCTTAACGATGGTGGTTTTGCCGGCATTGTCCAGGCCCCTGACCGGATCGTTAACAACTTCAGCTCTCCAAGAGCTTGGTAAGCTAGGCGGGTACTTTCTCACAGCATCAATATTCTGAGCTCCTTATCCTTCAGCCTGGCTTTTCTCAGAATGGAGAGCATTTTCTCTATGGCTACAGACTGTGTTGGTGATTCCCAATCGTTCAAGGCGTACCTGAGTAGGTACCGATATGAAGGCTTGGAAGTCTAGAGGGACACAAGGGTTCGGGTTAGCGAACCAGTCATGAATCCCACGTGATTTGCATTCGAGTTCTCCCCCCTTTTCTGGCATGTGTTGAGCATCGTTGAGTATCGATGTGGTGGATTCTCCCAACTTCACATTTCGTCGGCGGTCTTTATCATTTCAAATTTTTGCTCCCCTTCTACTACGATCTGGTTACATTTATCTGCGAAGACAGACTAGGGAGATAATGCCATCGTGGTGTGGCGTGGCTTTGGGCATTCGACATCTGGAGTGTCGAGCAGACAAGACTGTGCTGCTATTATGCTGGAATTTGCCAGGTGGTTACAATAGCTTGTTGTATTGATCATGAGGGGAGGCACTGACAAGACTCAAAGTAGCTGATGTATAAGCCAGCTGTATGTAACCTGGGGGACACCAGCTGGCATTGAAGACGCACTGCCCAGGTGGTCCACGGGGATATCAGGCCTTAGACCATGGCTACCTATCTAGATAGGTAGGTAGGTCTGGAGGCAAGAAAGTATAGGCCTGCCCAGGTGCCCAAGTGACTCTGGATTCCTGTGGGCGCAGGTGCATTTATAGAAGCTACCTAGGTACTTACTTGTACCTAGGTAGGTATCTTCTAGTCCAGGTAGGCACAGCTTGAGGAAGTAACACTGCAGTTAGTGTCAGGCTTTCCCTGTGCGTCGTCTGATATCGAGTAACTTTCTTCGTCCCATCTAAGAGAACCTTGGAACCTCTCACATGCTTCTATTCAGTCCTAGCCTGAAAATATACCCTAAATCGTCCCAATGCTCTGTATAAAGCCCGTCTATTTTGTGAGTTACATGCTTCACTAAGGTCATACCTTCCTTCCTAATCTGAGCACTTACACCTCTTCTTTCCGCTTTCTCCTCAACCTCACATCTTTTTACTGCCAGAAAACCTGAGTTTATTTTTTGTATTGGACTTTCAGATCAAGTTGTCGGTTGTTTCTCCTTTACCATACACCTCTCCTTTCTACACATTAACTCTGCCCTTTGGGAAACCCCTCTGCCGCTTCGGCGACAAGGTTTTCCACATCGTCACCGCGTCGTCACGTCGAAAGGCCTTGCGACATCAACTGATCCAAGCCCCATATCAAGGCCTACTTAGGTCCATGATTGTCTGTGAGTAATGACCCATATACACTGCTTCCTGCCACTACAGAGATAGTGGGGGGTAGCTGGTTAGCTGCTATCCTATTCATTTCCCATATCCAGCAATACACCATTGTCAATCATCCCCTCCCAGCACCACAATATTTGACACCCACCTTTTCATCGGCTTACAAACTTGTACAGTACCGCCTCACACCACTGTGTTACTTCTCCTTGTGAAGCGCCTGCTGTCTATTGCCACTTACAAGTAGCCGGTAAGAACCATCCCCTTGGAGATATCGCCTAGGACAATCCCAACAGAGGCATCCATGGCTAACTTGTGGCTGGTGACAGACCTTCATACTTGTATCGCTTGGCTGCCCATAATGGCACCTTCTGGGCTTTCTAAATCCCAGTGGGCTGTACCACAGAAGCAAGCCCGTATAGCTGGCAAATGGGACCCTGAGGGCCTTGAAGCTGGTACCAAGGCATTTAAGGAAATGTTGGCGCAGCCTGCCAATAAGCCACAAACCAAGCCAGCAACAACCAAGCCGCAGGCAGTTGTGGGTGGTATTCCACCCCACGTTTCACGCGAACGCGAGGACAACGCGTCTCAGGCCTTTACTTCGGCTCCCGCGAACGCTATCAAGCCACCTGACTGTGAAGATAACCTGCGAGCGCAGCAGACGACAACTGTACAAAACTGTTCTGCCTCTCCTCACCAACCTAGAGCCCTACAGTCTCACCCACAACCTACCCTTCAGTCGCTTCCTGCCCCTCCCGAAGCGCGTCCCAGCCCACCACACTCTCGAAACGCACCTTCTAACGTGGCCCCACGGCATACTTACCCTCCTACTCCAGCTTCTCATTGGCCCACCAAGCAGGTCCCTCTTGCACAGGCAAACAGCAGTATGAATCCTTTCGTGAGAAAGGTGGTCGGCAATCGTTTCCGTCTCGCTGTGACACAAGATTCTCCTCCTGATTCTCCTCTCTCGCCTGCATTGAACGATGATACACGGACTCGGTCGCAACATCGCACCCCGAATACCCATGGTAGCCCCCAGACCAAGAAGTGGCGACCGAAACATAGCGAGGATTTGGAGTCTCAGTCGCTTCCATCTACGGCCGCATCTGTCATCTTCAGTGATGACGATGATAGCCACTTTCCTGACCACAGTCAAGACGGCAGAACCGCCCGCTCCAAGGACGTTCGCGCCAATATAGCTGATGAGCTTGACATCGTACCCAAAGACAATAGCAATGGTTGGGTCAACAAGAACGCGTGGAAAGATTACCCCAGCAGCCCATCCAGCAACCAGAACGCAGACGAACGTTCCTTCGGTACCTTTGCGAAGGGCTGGAGATATACGTACTGTGAGGATTGGATCGCCAGTCTGCCTGATTCTCCTCCACCTGTTGCTACCATCATCCAAGAACAGATCGACCAAAATTGGAGGTGCGACGTCGACACAAAGGATGGCTTCCTCATGTCACCTGTCGAGTACCCTTCCACCGAAATCAACCGGGACGATCCTAGCAGCGACCCTGAGTGGGAACGCCGATTCAGAGGCACCGCTTCCATGCGATCTATCGTGGATTTTCTCAAGATGCAAAAGCTCGCGCTCAAGCATGACGAACAGGAAAAGGAGTACAACGCACGCAACCCTCCGCGCTACCTCATGCACCAGAAGCAAGACCCTTCTCCGGAGCCTCAGTCATCGCCTGCGCCTAATTCCAAGCCGGTCACGGGGCCTTCCGAAGCTGTTCAGCAATCCGGCCAGAACAATGTCACTTCGACCCAGGTTCCTAACGCGCCTGTGCAACAAGCTGTCCAAGGTGACATTGATGGCGACTATCTCAAGATTCCTTGTCATCTTCGACCTGTTGAACCAACCGATGTACCTCAGATACTCGATATTTACAATTGGGAGGTGATGAACGGCTACCAAGCGCTGGACACAGAGCCTCTGTGTCTTCAGGACATACAGCGTCTTTTCAAGGAGTGTCAATCGGCCAAGACGCCTTTCATTGTCGCAGTCCAGGGAACATCAAGCGAATCAGCCTCTCGACAAGAAACCCATGCTCAGTCGCGTGGCCCCTACAAACAGTCTCGCCCTACGGGACCGTATCAAAATGCCCGCGAAGCCCAGCCAAGATCGGACAAAATCTTAGGATTTGGTTTCATCTCTTGTCCTATGCCTGGCCTCGCTGGCAGTGTGCACTCCAATGTTGGACGTTTCATCGGAAGGGTCCACTTCTACGTTGAACATGCGAGTCGCCGCAATGGCATTGGCAGAGCCCTCCTGCACAGACTCACACGATGCTGCTCAAAGTTCTGCATCTCAGTGGACTGGTACCAGTGGTACGATCCTGTCGGTTCCGCGGTGTTCGACGAGCCCGACTTCAACCCTCGCAACTATTCACGACTGTACATCGAGACTTCCTCTTCCGGCGAGAAAGACCCAGACAATGGCTGGTACGAAAAGTTCCTGGATGGAATGGGTTACCTGTTCATGTCTACATTGGACAAGACTCGGAAAGTTAGGTATGGTCCGGATGGCCAATGGCGCGACACCATTGTCTGGCAGCACGACTGCCGAGACCCCAAGTACATCCGTGAGTTCGACTGAATTCACAGCCGCAAAATTTGTTGCCTTCTGTTGACTCGTTCGGAACACTTCGTCGAGAGGAAGCCAGGCTTTGCAGCGTGTTGACTTAACGCGCTTGAAATGGAGATGACGAAAGCTTAGTGTGGAAAAAAGAAAAGGCCAAAAACAAAAACAAAAAAGAGGTGTGGAATGAAGAAGGCATGACGCAAATGAAACTATGGGAGTTACAGGCTGTGGATTTTGGATGGCATGGACCGTCATCCACGGCAAAGGTTGTTTTCAGTGAGTGGTTCGACGGCTGAGAAGTGAACTTGTGGAGGATTTCCATGACTTTTCTTGCGAACTCGGCCGACAGGATGTCACGAACTTGGAGCTCCCGCCATATCGAGTTGTTTTTATTCACATACCAGGAAAGGTAAATGACAGTTGGAATGTAATCCTGCCATACCTATTGTGGACAGTAAGCCCGTCCTGTGATGGGCAAGCAAGTCCTCAAGATTGGTCGGCGGAGATGACGGGTGGCTGGATGCGCACTCATATGACCTGGATGTTTTGTTGGCAGTCTAATAGGATCGTTCTTGATCTGAAGTGGTTCAGATAGCTGCCGAATTGAAAAGTGTTCTTCAAGGGTTTGGGAGCCTTTCCGTAGCCGTGACCATGGGGGTGCCTGACTGAAAAGTGTCTGGTGCGAATGTTGCATTTCCGGAGTAAACGTCAAACAGGTATGAAAGAACCACTGCGTCTGCGGAGCCGATATGTGAACCTGCCATATTCGTACAGAAGAATAATACAGAGGAGTCATATCCTGTCTTTGCCTGGTCGACACCTATACCATCCTGCTTGCTACATGATAGAAGCTGCATCAGGCGGTGGAAACAATGCCCCATGACACCAATAACGCTGATGATATCCAACACTTCGTCCGCGCAGCTTGAATCGCACTGTTCGATCAGGATTCGAATATGCTTAAGAGTTTCACAGTAAGCATATATGTGTATGCCTGTTTTCAAAAAACAACGGAGAGGCCGGGGGACGTCCTCCCTCCCCCCTTCCACCTCAACAAACCCTCAACCCACACAACTCCACCCCCTTGCCCTCCACCTTGGCCTCGCGGTTGAAATACCTACTGACCACCTGCTTCACAAACTCCGCGTCCGCGCCGCTCCAGATGTCCAGCCCCATAGCAGCCAGGGCATCACTATCAACACGGACCGGCGGCTTGGCATCTTCCTCACCCTCCTCGTCGTCGTCACCATCGCTTCTGCCCCTGCCGCGCAGCAACTGATCAGACTCCTCCTCACCTCCGCCTTCACCACTACCCCGCCGCCCCTGGCCAGGTGGCACCCACTCGTTCTCCTCCGCAGCCTCGACGGCGTCGGCAAGGGTGGACAGGAACCCGGCAGTGAGGCGGTGGAAATACGTAATGATCGCCAGCTCCGTCTTGGCCCTCTCCTCCTCCTCCCCGGAGGAACCGCCCTCCCCGCACATGGGAAGCAGCCCGTCCACCGTCGTGGTGCGCCGTGCCGTCAGCGACGTGATCGAGTCGTCCATGCCGCCGCCCTGCTGGACGGCAGTCACGTTGAAGCTCCCACTCGGCCGCCTCCTCTGCTGCTGCTGTTGTTGCTGTTGCTGACCGGGCGTGGAATTTTGAAGATGGTGATGCATGGACGGCGCGGGCAGGAGGTCCGCGATCAGCCCGTTGTCGTGCACCTGCTCCTCGGTCTCGTCCGACCGCTTCTGCTCGCCCGCCGACGCCCACCACATGAACCCGCTGTACGCGAGGGCCGCCCACGTCATGGGCTCGACGAGCTTCTCCGCCGCGTCGGCTAGCACGTGGGCGTCGTCGCTGCCGTCGGTTGTCGTCAGACCGCTGGTTCGTGTCGAGGACATGGACATCCTGGACTGTCGGCGTGATGATGGGTTTGCCGGCCTCGCTGGCTCGTTGTTCTCGCCGCTGCCGCCCCCGCCGCCCTCGTTGTCGTCCGATACGGCACTGCCCGTGGTTGCCAGGCGCCGGAGGGCAATCTTGAGGGTGCGGAAGCGCCGCAGGTCGCGCTGTGTGGCCTTCACTGGGACGCCCTTGGGTGACTCGACGGTCGGCCAGACCTTCTCGTTTGCGTTGGCGGCGTGTGGTGGGGGCATGGTGATGAGCACGTCCCACAAGTCGTCCTTCATCGCTATAATGCTGTCGGTCGTGCAGGCGATCCATCCGGAGCCGGAGTCGCCCAGCGGGGTAGAGTGTTGTTGTTGTTCGGGTGCTGGCCCGGGCTGTTTGGAGGCGGCCGGGTGGGAGTGGTCGGCCATGAGGAAAGGTATGTCGTGTACACCGATGGTGAATAGGGGGCGTAGCCTCTGGGAGGGCGCTGAGGGATCGAGAAGATCAAATACAGAGAGGGGTATGTTGGCTAGTATGGAAATATCATATACTTTTTCGCCCATGTCAGCACAGTGCCATATCCCACACGTCGACTTGGTGGCTCGACTTACCAAAATTACAGGTCTCATGCACCGGAGCATGAGTAGAAATCAGTACGCGCTGGCGAAGCAATGCCGCTCGATGTATGGGAAATATCAAGGGCCCAAAGGTATCCAGCAGCTTAACCAGACTCCAGGCGGGATGGAACGGAGTCAACCCATGTCCCGGCGAGACCAAGGCGACGCCTTCAGACGCAGACCTATTCCTCGCATGTTCTCCTCCTCCTTCATTGTGCCGTGGCTTCGCAAAATTCAAGGCCGGTGATGCCAAGGGTGAGTCCTTGACAGCTTCAAGGTGGCGACTGGGATCCCGCGTCCCGCACCTGTCCCAGTAGTCTTCCAGAAGCTGCGTCTGCTTGCGGTCCGTGGCCAGCCTGGCGGCCATGTCCTTCAGCCCTTCAGCATGCCTCCATGCCTTGCCTAGTCGCCCGTAACTCAGGGGTACCAGTACGCCAACAGCGATCATGCGCGCGTGGCGGGCTCCCTCATCGTCGGTCGGGGAGTTGATGAAGGCGCTTAGTCCGGCATAGCCCTCCTCGTGGACGAAGTATATCAGGTCGTCGGGTACGGTGTGTAAGCCGGAGGGTAAACTCTTGTACTCCACGAGGCCTTCCAACTCCAGACCCGGCACAGCTTGCTTCCATATTATAGTGTACCCGGCCTTGACGTCGAAATCAATCAGGAAGAGGGCTGATATCGGCGGTAGCTCTGGCTGGGTTACGGGGCTGCTGCCTTGGTATGGCTGGCTCCGTCGAGCAGCCATGATGGACGAGGAAAGGAGGCTTTGGGTTCGTTTGGGAGAGAGGAGCGAGAGGATGGGAAAGCTAGGTCGATTGGAACATCTTACAGCTCTAAATCTAGAGCCACCCTATTCTCTATGACGGCAATGATGCCGGAAACCGTACGGGAATTAAGGGTTCGAGAGTCTTCATTCAACAACTGGTGGCCCTGGATATTGGAATGCGCCAGGCGACTTTCAAGGATCTTGGACCTTCTATCGATCATGTATTGTATTGTGTAGTGTGTGTAGTGTATTCCAATCCAAATCCAAGGTTGTCATCGGTTTGGACGTTCAGATAAGGTTTCGAGTCAGGACAAGCTCCATACAAAGTAAAGTGCCAGAGTGCCAGAAGTATGTACAACCTACTAAGTAGGCATTAGGTATGCTGGTATGTTACTGCGGTAAAATTGGATTGACTCTGGTTGCACGTGAGAGCCAATCCAATTATTGTGGGGGGTTTCAATGTTCCAAGGTTTTGGAGAAGTCGCCGATCCGGGGCCGAGGTTTGTGTTTGTGCCGCCATACGGATCTACCCTAAGTACCTAGGTAGGTACCTGCCTACCTAGGTAGGTAAATAAGGTACACACTACCGTATGTACCTCTCTCATGATATTCAGGATGTATGTACCAAGGTACCTAGGTAGTATCTGTTGGGAAGTATTCACATGGAAATATCTAAATACACCTAGGTAAATACAAGGTATATCCATATTATATCCGTATTGCAGCTGCATAGACATATACATACCCCAAGATATACCTAGGTTAATAGCAACGGAAAAGCACGCGCACCTGTCGTGATGCAGCACTTGAGTCGAGTTGCCTCGGCCAGGTACGAATTTGGTGGGCAATGATGGGCAAAAGGTGGGTAAAAGGTGGGGTCACAAGACTGCCCAGCAGGTGCTTCAGTGGTGAAGCTACCCGGCAACTAGGCTGTCCTGGCAGTTCTGGGCAGTCCTGGCACCAGTCCAAGTCCCGCCGTGTAACCCCACCGCTTTTGATAGCTCCGATTTCGAATTTCCAGCTGACACTGGCAGAACTGGCGGACTTGGCTGCGAATACAAGAATACAAAGAGAAGACAAGGTAGTACAAGACAAATTCAATCAGATCGCATCACACGCCTCACGAGCTCGCTTTTCCCTTCCCACATAGACAAGACGTGTGCATATCCCACTCCTCCTACGTTTTCAAGACATAGGCTGCTCCTCTAATAGAGTCTTGATGACTCTGTGCGCCGAGTCCATCTCTTCCTCATCTTCTTTTCTGCCGTTGCAACTCGGAGGACCCAACACCATTCTAGGGCCCCAACAATAATAAAGGATATCAGGTACCCCCAACAGTAGCTAGCCACTGTGCCTGGTTTAGCTACCAAATAGGGTATGTACATGCATATCTATCTGCCTCTCTCACATGCTGATGAATTATTCCTGCACTTCAGCAGCTTGCTAACTACAATCCCGACAGTATAGCACAGGTCCTCCTCAACCTCACCTGGGTACTGAGACCTCCCTCGAAACACCACCAGCCCCCAAACCCCCACCTCCCTTCCGATCATGTCATTCTCGAGCTACCTGGGATACTTCCTGGGAGGATACACCGCCCTGACGACCTTCTTCTACGCCCTATCCCCCATGTCCTCCAAGGCAGGCTTCGTCGCCCGCTGCCTCGGCTCCTACATCTCTCTCATCATCGCCACCCTTTATGGCGCCGCCGCCTCCATCGTCCTGAGCATCGTCGGCAACCGCACCATCGCCCCATGGACCGCTGGCCGCTCCTTCAAGTACCTCATGGCCGCCACCACGGGCGTCACATTCGAGGTCATTGACCCCAACCATACCCTCGACAGCGTCCGCCCCGCCGTCTTCATCGGCAACCACCAGACCGAGCTGGACGTGCTCATGCTGGGTTGCATGTTCCCCAAGTACTGCAGCGTGACGGCCAAGTCGAGCCTCAAGAAGACGCCCTTCCTGGGCTGGTTCATGACCCTGAGCGGGGCCATCTTCATCGACCGCCAGAACGCAAAGGACGCGAGGCACGCCATGAAGGGCGCCGCCGACCAGATGATGCACATGAAGCAGAGCGTCTACATGTTCCCCGAGGGCACCAGGAGCTACGCCAAGGAGCCCATGCTGCTGCCCTTCAAGAAGGGCGCCTTCCACCTCGCCGTCCAGGCCCAGGTGCCCATCGTGCCCGTCATCGCTGCCAACTACAGCCACGTGCTGTACGTCAAGGATATGGTCTTCAAGTCGGGCAAGATTCCCTGCAAAGGTAGGCATAGTTGGGGTCCTCCTCCAAAGATAGACATCTGATTTTGAGCTGAGCTGCGTGTACGGTACTGACGACTTGCACAGTTCTTGACCCCATTTCCACCGTCGGACTTACCCCCGCGGACGTCGACGACTTGTGCACCAGGACCCGAGAGATCATGCTCAAGGAGATCATCAACCTGACTTACCAGGCTCGTGGCCAAGAGGCCCCCATCGCGGCATCAACAGCCCAGTCCAGCGGCGTCGAACTGAAGCAATGAGAAGCCGGACCGGTTCTTAATTGACCAGCCACCACCAAAGGTGATACTTGCAACGAACATGAACAAGTCAAAGCGGCGCCAAGAGGCAATGAAACGTCGTAAAGCGCTCGATTAACCGGGCTGTTCAGCCAGCCAGCAAAATTGCAAGGGTGTAGTTCTTTTTTCGTGTTCAGAACAGAGAATGTGGGAGAGGGGGCGAGGGGGCGAGGGAGCGAGGCAGGGCGAGATGTATAGAGAGAAGAAACCCTCACCGGTTTACAAAATCTTGCATTGACGCATAAGGACTAAAGGGGACAGACAGACGACACGAAGACGGGAAGTCCGACGCATTTTTGATACCCGCGATAGACGCATTTTCAGACGGCGCGTTTTTGCAGACATGCATGCATGGCTTCACACACAGACATACATACATACATACTTACTTACATACACAGTACAAAGATGGCTTGGTTCCTTCAGAGGGGTTTTGCTGCTAACTAGAATTGGAAAGTTATCGATTGAATAAAACAGGAATTGAAAAGAATAGTAGTTCAGTTTTAACCATGCATGTTCCGGCCCGAGATGGCGACCTTGGATGATCCCGTGCAGAGGCGGCTGATGCTGCTGCTGCTGCTGCAACATCGTTTCTTTTCTGCCGTGCGAAAACAGGATCACCTGGACATTCCTTTCTCTTCAAAACCCCCTTGCCTGTTGTTTTTTGGAGCACATACACACATGTATCACCCGTGGTTTCGGTAAAGAGAATGGTAAAGAGAATGAATGTATCCGGATAGACAAAGAGCCGAGACCCCTCTCCGGGAAACAGACTGACGTCGTTAACTGGTCTGCATGTTTTGTTTCAATGGGAGGCTGGAATGGACGTCGCGGCGGGGGGGTGGTACCGCAACAAGTCAGTCCGGGTGGTAAGGTAAGGTGGGTTTTTGCCCTTTGCAACTTGGACGATCTTCTCGTATGTACAACAAAAAGGGTCCAATAACACGGCCAATAGGAGACATTCCAGACCGTTGGAAAGGGATCTAATGTATGTATGTACACACTTAAAGTACGTACATACATGTATGTAGTGTTGCGGCCAAGAAAACAACTGCGACCGCTTATTCTCGACATGACGTCTGCAATGCACTGTCCGCCGGGTTGCTATTTAATTTTGTGCGACATTGACTCTCCTTCTTTGGGAAATATCAGGGATCATTTAATGTATAGCTCGAGTTATATTGTGTTGTGTGAGTGTGTGTATCGTGTTTACCGCATCATGCTCGTGTTCTACAACATGCCAGGAACTGATCAAATTCAGCTCTGTTTCTCAAACTGCAGGTTTCCAAAGGAGCCCTCTCTCTCTCTCTCTCTCTCTTTCTCCTCTCTCTATCAATCAATCTCACCCCCATTCAATAATCTCGGGAGGTTCGGCCTGTGGTGTGTGTGTGTGTGAGTGCAGAGAGTGTGAGTGAAGGAACTCTGATCTGGTGTGTGTGGTGGTGTTATCCCGCCCCATATGCAGTAGCGGGCTCAAACACGAAGTCTTAGTGTACTGTGCAGACACGAAAAGGATTGTAGCAGCGGGCGTCTCCTGTCAGTCTCATGTTGTTGTCATGTCGTTGTGAGGCGTGTGTGTCTGTGTAAGTATGTATGTATTTGTATATGTATATAGGGAAAAGAGAGAGGGGAGGAGAGAGAAGAAATGCTGGTATTATATTTAAACCTCGCGTCGTGGCCCCTCCCTCCCCCCAAAAAAACAAAACATGCCCCCATTATATTAGGTGCATGCAACCAACCCTTGAAGACTCTCCACGATCCTCTCTGCGCCTGCCAACGGGACATCTGCATATTACAGTACCGTAACCTTGGAAATAGATCGATCCTCTCAATTCAAGGTTTCTTCCTCCTACCATTTTTCCCCACCTCTGATACCCATACATCATTCATCAGCTGGCCAGCCTTCAAATATAAGACTGTGGGATCGTCGTCGATATCGTTCTTCTTCTTTCCCTTTGAGCATTCATCAAACAGTCCCATTGTCTCAATACCTACCCAATTCATACCTCCATCCCGAATCAGACGAAAAGAATACACAGCCACCAAGAGAAGAAAAGAAAAGAGAAAGATGCAGTTCCTCACCCTCCTTACCGTTGTCGCCAGCGCTGTCATGGTGGCAGCTAAGCCAGTTGAGAAGAGACATATGGGTGGTGTAAGTCATTCATTCATTCATCCAAGCCAACAAATCCAAAAGGGAAGGAAAAGAAAATCCCCTATTGGCGAATAAACACCGCCGTCCATCCAATCTGCCCATCTACCCATCTACCCCTGCACCCACCATCTACTTATAACCTACCTAACACAATAAACCACCAGATCCTCATCTGCAGCGGGGCACACGCCACGGGCAACTGCACGTACGGGGTCTACAACCTCAACCAGTGCTACAACATGACGGCGCACTACAAGCAGAACGCGGCGACGTTTGCGCCCGACGGCGAGGAGTTCTACTGCTACCCGTACATCCAGGCCTGCAACGGCATCTGCACGTCGCCCGAGGGCTGCACGGCCGGCGCCATCTCGTACAACTCGACCGACCGGTTCAACCTGACGGCCCTGGGCGGGTGGGACCACTACATCTCGTCGTTTGAGTGCCATGCGGGTGCTGCTAAGTCTGTTGCTTGAGAGGGGG
>LKEA01000024.1:310446-321712 GCA_003795315.1 Cytospora schulzeri | reverse complement strand
AGGGATGAGAGCTGCATCTCGAAGCTGTTGTATACATACTACATATACCGAGCTTAACCCTGTCAAGTTTACTCACTCACTCACTCACTCACTACCTAAAGTCACTTACTGCTGCAACCAAGCCGCCAAGCTGTGTTTTGGCATGGGAAATATGACGTCTACCCGATCGGTTTTGCAGCCAAGAAAAAGAAGAAGCAACATCATTGATGCAGTTGCCGGCAAGTGGGGCTTGCGTGGTAGCTTTATCGGGTTGATATTGAGATGGCGGGCACATATGACATTGGCGCATGGCGGGGTAGCTGCAGTTAAGGAGGGCAGGAGGGCGGGCACATCAATCGGGACAATCAATCAATCGATCAATCAATCTTGAATGTGGAGGAGAAGAAGAGGAGAAGAAGAGAGGAGAGGAGAGGAGAGGGCCGTCTTCGGTCGATGAGTTGATCATTCATGGAGTTTATTCGGCATCACGGAGGGAGGACTGAGTTGAGTTGAGTTGAATTGAGTGGAGTATGAATTCACAGAACTGATTGATTGATTGATTAGCACTTTGAGAAGAGGGTGAATTGGTTCTCTAGGACTATGTTTATGATACCAAATACCATCTTCACATATCTTTAATTCCAATCTCATTCATAATCTATCCGTAAACTCATACAAGTACTATCTAATGAGGTTTCTGAACATCCAAAACTCCCCATCAACCTCAACCTCAACCATCGTCTCAAGACTCTCACAACTCTCTCGACACTTTACTTCCCCAGCTTCTTCATCCTACTCAACCTCAACCTCAGCTTCAACCTCAACCTTATCCTCATCCACCACATCCACCACTACCTCCTCACCAAAACCAGCAGACAACATCAAGATGGCCTTCGAGACCAGAGCCACCATCGCCTCCTTCGGGGGCACCCTCCTCAAACTAACCCACCAATCCACCACAACCGGCACCCCCATGAACCTGAACCTCTACCTGCCCCCCAAGGCCGCCAAGGAGAACAAGAAGGTCCCCGTCCTGATCTGGCTGTCGGGCCTGACCTGCACCCCGGACAACTGCACCGAGAAGGGCTTCTTCCAGCACGCCGCCTCCCTCCACAACATCGCCGTCCTGTACCCGGACACCTCCCCGCGGGGCCTCAACCTCCCCGGGGAGAAGGACTCGTGGGACTTTGGCGAGGCCGCCTCCTTCTACGTGGACGCGACACAGGCCCCCTTCGACAAGAACTACAGGATGGAGACGTACCTCACCAAGGAGCTCCCCGACACCCTCTTCGGGTCCGACGAGTTCGGCCCCAGGCTGGACAGGACCAGGGTCTCCATCGCGGGCCACTCCATGGGCGGCCACGGCGCCCTGACCCTGTACCTCAAGAACCCGGGCGCGTACAGGAGCGTGTCGGCCTTCGCGCCCATCTCCAACCCCACCAACTGCCCCTGGGGCCAGAAGGCCTTCTCCGGGTACCTGGGCGCCGAGGACAAGGCGGGGTGGGCCAGGCACGACGCCACGGAGCTGGTCAAGGGGTGGAAGGGCGGGCCGCTGAACATGCTGGTCGACGTCGGCACCGGGGACAACTTCTACAAGCAGAAGCAGCTGCTGCCCGAGAACCTCGAGGCTGCCGTCAAGGAGGCTGGGTTGGAAGGGGCGACGGTGCGGTACCAGGATGGGTATGACCACTCGTACTTCTTCATGGCTAGTTTCAGTGATGAGCATGTTGCCCATGCGGCCAAGTTCCTCGGCGCATAGAGGGTTTCCCTGGGACCCAGCCGATTTGTGTTTAGGGATAATTGGAATGAAATGAAACGAATTGAAATGACAGTCAGAGTGTTCGTATTGTGTTCGTATTGTGTTGTATGTTTGTGTTGATTGATCAGCGCTATGAACGAGCGACGGGTATATATATATATATATATATCTGTGTGTGCAAACCACAGGAATATGGTTGGACGGGCATCAAGAAAATATCTTTGCCCAGCTGGTCTATGTCTAAAACGCGCTCGCGAAAAGCTGAGCAAAACAATCCAACCCCAAAATGCGCAACACGCAGAGGTAACGAGCCACCAACCACAGTGACAGACAGGCAGACAGACGGACAGACACATTATAGCTTACTTTTTGCATCCCAGTTCACATGCATACATGATAATGGGTGATGATGAGTGAAAGCAAAGTGGCAAGTAACAAACGCATGCGACAGTGGATATCATCGTGTGGGCACACCCCCCTCCCCTTCCCCCTCCCCCCAGAAATATAGAACTCGACTCAACTCAGCTCAACATAACACAACTCAGCTCAGCTCAGCTCACTCTTTTCTCAACCCCAACCGCAGCACCACCACCACCACCAGGCGGCGGCCCCTCAACCACCAACCCGGCCTGCTTGGCCTTCATCTCGGCCTCGACATCCCTCTTGATGCGCATATAAGCCAGCTTCTCGAACCGGCTCATGCCCCTCCACCAGTGCTGTCCCGCCTCGTGCTCGCCCAGCCTGTCGAGCAGCTCCGCCACCTTGACCCGGACCTCCCTGTCCTTGTGGAAGAGGCCCAGGGCGAGGTAGAAGAGCCCCGCGTGGGACTCGGGCGCCACCGAGAGCAGCAGGCAGACCTCCTGGTAGCTGTGCACGTACTTGGCGAAGCCGAGGTAGATCTCGCGCGTCTGCGACTGCGTCATGCGCTGCATCCGGAGCCGGTCGTGCAGGTGGTGGAGGTCCAGGCCCTTGAGCGGTTTGATGGCGTATACCTTGGCCATGTCCTGTTTTGTTTTGTTCCTCATTGTTAGCGTCTTGACGTTTCCTGGTTGACGACTGACCATGGGATTTCACACTTGGTATTACTCACCTGGATGAAATTGTAATAACTCCTCGTGTTCCGCCACCCTTCGATCCGAGTCACATTACCCGCCAGCTCCTTCTGCTTGGCCGTCTCATCGGGCCAGACGTACCCATGCCCGCTCAGCATCCCATTTGTGCCAATGCCGGGCACCAGCGACACACCGCCCTCAACGGTGTCGTCACCACCGATGTACAGGGCGCTGGCACCATAGACACTCTCCTCGAAGGCGGCGGCCACGCGGGTGAACTTGAGCACCCAGTCCCTCCACTTTGCCCTGATGACTCTCTCGCCATGACGAGCAGTAATACTCTTCAGGACGTTCGTCATGAAGACCTGATCGCCCGTCAAGTCCTGATTGGAAGTGGAAGTCGAGCTTGAAATGTTGACAAGCCCCGCGTACGCCGGATGCTGCTGCTGGAAGTACAACAGACCCTCTGTAGGCGGCGCATGCTCGATCTTGCTGCTGATCGTCATACGCCCCTTGGGTATATCGCAGAGCAGGTCCCACCACTCCGGATGGTGTTCGAATGTCGGGTTCGTCACGCCCGCGATGAAACCCGGCACCTTGAGGAGGTCGTCAATCTTGGTCAGGTCGGTATAGGGGAAGGCGTGGCGTGTAAACCCTCTCAGAACACCACCAGAGGCGAGGGCGCAGGCTGCCAGGACAGCCTCGGCTACTTCACCAGAGGGCATGTTGTGGCCCAGGAAGATGACTCTTTTCTGTGACAACAGGGCGTTGGCGAGCACGATGATCGGGTGGGTCATCGGGCCGTTGGTGGTAAGGTGCGGGTGCGGCAAGAACGGTAGTGGTTGTTTCGAGTGCGGTTCCGAGAAGTTTTGTATCAGCTTGATCAGGGAGAAGTCGCCGACAGACTCGGGCATGACGGCCACCGGCACCTTGATCGGGATCGGTATGCCCTTGTACATGACCTTGCTCTCAAACTCGTGAGTGTCCCTGGGCACAGAGTACATGCCCTTCCCTTCCAGGAAAGCTTTCGTTCCCGCACGTTGAATTTCTGGTCGCCTGGGATTCGGGTCAAGAGTCTGAGCTGAAACTGGTCCTGCTCCGTCTTGGGTTTCTTCTATCCTCTGTTGGACCATCCTTTCGAATTTCTCGACGAAGAGATCCTTGTTCTCGCTCGACTGCAGGAGTTGGCGCTCAAGGAAGCTCAGCTTGGGCATCAGCGATAAATCCATGGCGTTAACGGCATCGTAGAGCATGGCCAATGTCTCGGGTACTGGTGATTTGAAGTATTCTTCCAGGGCCAAGAGCAAGAGTGGCTGTTATGTGTTAGCACAGACACTCCTATACATGAGACTCGGTTGTCACAAACCTTGTAAATATGCAAGAACGGATGCCTCGTACATATAGCCATCGCCTTTACGACAGCTCCTCTTTTGACGGTCTTGTCTTGTTTCGTGTTCACCAGGTTCAGCACATAGACCAGTGGTGGTTCCTCGATGCCTACTTGGCCCACGTCGGTGGCCTCCTCATCGTCAGAGGATTCATCGTCATAGTCCTCCCCATCTGTATCTTCCTCGCCATCCTCCTCTTCGGCATCTTCGTCAATAATACCAGCGGCCCTATCTCTCCTTCTTTTTCTTCTCCTCCTTCTCGCTTCTTTTTCTTCTTTCTCCTCCTCGTCGTCTTCTTGGCTCGTGTCCTTGTGTAGGAAGAATATCGTCCAATCCTGGTTTCTCATATGCGCACCATCGGGCAACATCAGCTCCGCCAGCATGTTCTCGTCCCCAGTAATAGCCAATGGGTATTGGTGCTCCATGACTGGTCCCCTGTCAATGTCGAATGACGCGACCAAGATGTATTCAACATGGTTCTCTGTCGAGCCGCGCGGGTACTGCGACTTCAATCTCCTCTTCCGTTGTGTTTTGGAGTTGTAGCGCGGCATGGGCACGGCACCGTTGCCCGACATCGACGAGTGCTGCGACGAGACACCGGTCCCCGTGGACGGGGTCTTCGATTTGGAGCTCGGGTTCGAGGTGCGGTCTGTCTCGGAAACCATTCCTCCTCCACCACCACCACCACCTGCTCCCCCGCCTGTTCCTGGTGGTATGGGCGACCGCGCTGGTCTCGTGGAGCGGTGCGACATTGACGAGGCGGAACGTGAATTCGGTGGGAGGGACGATAGGGAAGTCTTTCGTGTGTGCGCCATTGAAGAGTAGCTCCTCTCACCGGGAACTCCTGGTCTCTGGATGTTGTAAGGCTGCGCCGTCTGCGCCGATGCCATGTCTCCCTGGTTGTTCATATTTCCGGGCGTGTGGTGGGCGCGGGGGCGCGGGCAACCGAGGTCGCGCGAATTCGCATCCGCGTCGGGACAAGCGAGGAGGCGTTCGTTCGAGGGCGCAAGCTCGCTGGTATTGTAATTATAATTATGGTTGGTGTGGTGCGCCTGCAGCGTTTGGGGCTAGGATGATCGTGTGTTGCGTCCTGTCATCCGAGTGTCGGCCGCACAGACGAGGCTGTCGAGAAAGTCTGTCGAGATGTTCGGAGTCGGGGGGTATCTCATTGATCTGCGTTGGAGCCAACCAAGCGCATGCTCAGGTGTGTTTCCTAGATTGACAGGAAAGTCTATTTGGCTATAGTCGCACTGCAGGTGTTCTGCACGACAATGGCAACGGAATGAGAACCGAGAATGTGTGAAGGTCGGTGTTTCGGGATTGGCCAAACTGGAGGCTTGTTTTGGTGAATCTGTTCGTGTAGTAAGGGCGGGATGCGATCCGATCCCGAGGAGGATACAGAAAGTTAGGAGATGAGGTTCGTTCTAGACTCTTGAGGGACCAGACAATGGAAGATCATTTCTTGAGAATAGCAATTGGACCTCGAGTGGTCGTAAAAAAGTAATTGGTGGTTTAGAACAAACCCATTGAGTTTGTCTTGTTTGGTCTTCTCTACACAATAATGTCGAGGGGTCGAGAAGGTGCAGCAGTGCAAGTGCAAGTACAAGTGCAAGTGCAAGTGGTCATGACAAAGCACTGGCCTCAACTTTGGAGTCAAGTCAATGCAAGTAATACTTAATAATATTATATTACAGTAAATGCAATGCATGGACGACACGATCTGCTCTACTTACTACCTACTATAGGTAAGTATGCATGCAGTAACGGATCCGTACGGGGAAGCTTTTCTCCTACACTACTACTACATAACACATACGCTCAGTACAGTTTACATTTCCGATTTGGAATTATTTCCCTATCTCGAAACCACACAAGTAGGGACTAAGGGACTAAAGGACCCCTACAACTGCACTACCTACTTAAGTATATTACAGATTACAGATTAAACTGTGTATCGATCTCCGTATCGAGTTTCCCCTGACAGGGGTTTGTGCAACCCCAAACTGCCCCAAAACTGCCCCAAACCGTTCCCATTCTAGCCGGCATCCATGAATGCCCACGCTCTGTTCTGAGGTGTCAAGTTAAATCCAGCGGCCCCCAAGCTGACCTTTCCAGTCCGGGTAATATCTCATATACTTAGGTACCTAACTTAGGGTACTAGTATTTGATCTTATCCCCCCTGAGAAGGCAACCCCCTGTCTTTGTTCATGTGCAATATCCCGCAAGCCCCCGATGGCGGCGTGTGCCCCCTTTCCTACCACTTCAACTCGTCCCTGAAACAGGACCGATTGCGTATGCAGGTTGCTGGTAGTTTAGGCCTGGTAAGCTGGTAGGCTCGTACCCTGTAATGTACCCATACATGTAGTTTACCTAGGTAGGTAGGATTGGCAGGAGGGGCACGACTCACTAACGCTCAGTGACGACCTTCCACCAAAAAAACAGCCCTGGAGGACAAGGATGCCCAGCGACTGTACCAATATGTGGCGCTATTTTAACTTCCCGTTCGTTGCTGGGTGCACACGTGGGGACTGTTTATATTAAACATCGCCCGTTGGTATTAGGTAGCAACATTTGGGCCTACTATTATTACCGTATTACCGGTGTGTAGTTCACCTACCTCCCTACCTTCCTACCTTAAGTAGGTAGTCCCTGATGAGATAAGCATTGAGACAATACGAGGAATCCTGGATGCTTAACCGAATATCTATTTGTTCTATTTATTCGAACCACGACCTGTTACTTACTACCTAGGTCCTGTATGAGCATTGCATCAAATACAACCAAGCAAACCATACATACATACAAACAAAGCCCGCCCAGACCATACATACATACATACATAGTACGCACTACTGCGTACCCAATTCTACGAAATATCCACACACACAGGCACCACGCGCAGCGCGCAGAAAGCCAAGTCCTGTTCGCATCATGGTAGGTGCGATCCCATAATGGAGTCTGCTCCACTTGGGGCTTGTTTAAACCAGCCATGCTCACGAGTCACAACGTCAACATACAGGCACTTCCCGCGGGCCATCTGAACACCCCTTCCCTGGCAGTGGGAGGGCGAGGAGCAGCAGCGCCCAGTTCTCCTCGAAGCTCTCCCTTCCGAAGACCAGTATCGCCCGCAACGCCCTCCTCCTCGACCGCGCGACAGATCACACCGTCCGCATCGCCGCTGAAAGCAGGACAGGTAAACAACTCGTCCAGATTCGCGCCACCTGCTGCTACTGCTGCTGCTGCTACTGTTACTGCTACTAGTACACCCAGCAGCCCAGCCACGCCGACGGGGACGGTAGAGAGTCTCACGCCGAAGGGGAAGGCTACGCCGCCACCACCACCACCACATCATCAATCACAACAACAGCCAGCAGCCGATATGTTTGGCTCACCGCGACAGCGGGCACCACCAGTGTCAACGGCGTCGACTGCACCCATCACGGGCCATAACGGAAGTGGGAACGCCCTGTCTCAGCTACAACCTGCGCAGGTGCGGACGCTACGAGAGGGTTTCCAGATCCTCGACCGAGACACCGACGGTGTTGTAAACAGGGAGGATGTCACCGACATGCTGAACCAGCTTGGTATGGAAATTCCGCCGCCACCTTTCTTACTTCTTTCCTGCTGCTTCTTTCTCCTCAATCCAGCTGCAAGAGATCAATTGACTGACGGGGGGCGCATTCAATACAGGTCTCCCCTCTACCGCAACAGACGTATCCCGCTTCTTCCCTCCCACCAATCCGCAACAAACCATCACCCTCGCAAACTTCCTCAACAGCATCGCGACCGGCCTCGCTGCCCTCTCCCCCAGCGCTGAGCTCCTCTCGGCGCTTTCCTCCTTCGATGACGACGACAGTGGTCAGATCGACGTGGCAGAGCTGCGCGATGCATTGCTGCACACCGCGCCGGAGCCTGGGGAGAGGGGCCTGACGGCTGCAGATATTGATGAGGTCATGGCTGGCTTCTCTGGGAAGAGGGCATTCGGGGGTAAGAACAAGGGAGGGTTCGGCAAGAGGGCAGATGTGTTCAAATACCAGGAGTTTGTGAGCTCGCTGTCTGGTGGAGGTAATGGGAATGGTGAGGCAGGAGCCGCAGCGGACGAAGATGCTGAGGATTGATGAGGAGTAATGACTGATGATGAGAATGGGTTACGGAATGGGATTGGAATTGGTCATGATAATGGGACATAATCGGGAGTTAAACGTTTTACCTACTTAGACTGGCCGTTAGTTGGCCAGGTTAGTGTGTTGCTGTATAGTAAGTAGTACCGGTAATAATGATACTATCAACAACATAATTTGAGGTCAAGTCGAAGTTGAGTATCTGAAGAGATCATGATTTGATTCTTTGGAAAATAATCATGAACCTCCTCGGAGATAATTGAGGATTATGGATGCAGTAGCCTGCCGTTCCAGCACAGATTGTATCTCCCCCCGCCAGCTGTTCAATGTGGATTCTAATCAGGCAGTCAATCAATCAATCAAATAGTCAGTCCGTCTATCTTGTGTGTGCGGCGACGACATGATATCGGCAGTCTGTTTTTTTAGGGGGGGGGGGACCCTCTTCCCGACCTCGGCATAAATGCAGTCCGGCTGTCGTTGGGCTGCAAGGCTGCCGGGCGCCTGTGAAGTCGAAAGTTCAAATCATCATCGTCACTGGTTGCTGGTGTACCTTTCGTGGCGAAGCCAGCCACTGCATTTTTGGTGCTTGGGGGGGAGGGGATCCATCGAAGCTTCGAGAATCAGAATCTACTGGTGTATTCGTAAGAACTTATGTTTATGACAATACCTTCGTTATACCAATCAACTTTGTGTACGTAGTACGTACTGGTAACTGTAAGAAATGCGGATACTGTGTTGGTTTTTGGCAAGCGTCAGCGTCATCCTTCAGGCAGTTCAGGGCCTGCCAACCCCCCAATCCTCCTCTATCCACAAGGGTTCTCATAACCCCTCCCCCCTGTAGATATAGTGAGAGGGTGCATTTAGGTTTCGGAAACGTATGCCGGCGGGCTGTTCCCCTTCCAAGGTTCCCCAGCCCGAGGTTTTATATTAAGCCTATCCAGGAACGCTTGCAACGGTTCGCAACGTTTTGGGAGGGGATGGAGGGGACCATGACGATGATGGCATCAAGGCATCTGACCAAGGATGACAGGTATGATCGGCTCTGCATTGCATTTGCTTCAGTATGAACACATGTCCCCCGGGGGGGACCCCTCGAGCGTCAAGGACAATGCCACGGTTCCTCTGGTCCCTGCGGGTCCTGGTCCCGGTGAGGTTGGACGGCGATTGGGCAGGAAATAAATCCAGGTGGTTGAAACTGCGGTGATGGAACTGTGGACTCCTCTTGTTGACTTGCGTTGAGTGGTCGCGCGGGCCCTGGCAGAGGGGCCACCACTCTGTGCCAGAACGGGGGGTGTTCGTCACGCACCACAGAATGCGGTGAGAGAGGCCAATGAAGGCCAATGAAGGTCCGCATATCCTTCTCTGCCTTGCCAGGGGCGAGGCGCGTGTTGCTGCTGTGTGGTTGTTGTTGTCGTTCGAGCACACTGGAACTAAGTGACTTTGACCGGACAGCCGGACTGACACTGACAGGACTGACCTGACCTGACCTGATATGCTTGCTAGGACTTGGATTGCCTGGTACCGCCATTGTGACTTGTCTCCAGTGAGTGCATCCCACAAACCTTGAGGCAGCACCTGGTCAGGCTGGTAAAGCTGGGCAGCAGGCTATCAAGTCTTCTTTAGGTTTCTTAGTCTTCTATCATGTAGTACATACAGTATGGATATCTATTCAGGGTATCTATCTATCCATCCTGCCATCTATCTACCCGCCCAGCCCATCGTGACCGTTCGTGTGCAAAATCCCTACTTACATACCTACGAACCTAGCCACCACCACCACCACCACCACTACCACTACATGCACATGGCAAGCGGAGTTCTTCGACAAGAAGTTGGGAAAAAGCTGAAGGCTGATAAATCTGTCTAAGCCCCTGTCTCGTCTTGGAATTTTGCTATCTTCATCAATATTTTTGCTGCATCGTGTGCTGGCCTTGACCCAGTCCGCATTCCCCTCCGTTGTCATCATCTCTCCTTCCACCTGGGCACTCTCCAGCCTTCTCCTCCGCATACCTACATACATCCCCTCCTTCCTGGACCCTTCAAACCGTCACGGTCACCGTCTTACCGTCACCGACACACCGTCCATTGACACCGTATCCCCCCCTTCACCGTCTCGGGTTCTCGAGTCTCGAGTTTCGAATTTCGAGTCTCCATCCATTGCTTGCTACGACTCGAGGTTCCATCTGTCTGACAAAGGACAGTCCCGTCACCCCCCCTGTTTCGCCAATTGCCCATTTATCTGCATAAGCGCCCTGCGGGAATTTGCAAGGGTTGTTGCTTCTGCAGCCGACAAACAGCAGCCTCACGGGAGGATCGAAGGGGGAGAGAGAGAGAGAGAGAGAGAGAGAAAGAAAGTTAGTTGTGTTGTGTATGTGTGTGTATGTGTTGGTGTTGGTGTGTGTGGATTAATTGCGCCTCGCTTGGTTGTCCTCGATAATCCTCGACTTTACTTGGCCTACAGCGCACTTCCTCCAACAAAACCCAATACAGCCAACCTACCATCAACCTACCAACCAACCAAGAAGGGGAAAAGAAGAAGAAGAAAAGAACACGGGTTCTCAAGCAATTTATCCAGAAGTTGCAAAACACACAACATACAGCAGCACCCTGGTTGTTGTCAAACATCACTTACAGTTGGGACTCTGTTAATATTTCCGGCAATACCTTCAATCAGTCGTCACCGCAGTTCCAAAGGGGATACCAACGGCCCCAGTGTCACAACAACCATCACCCCCCCCCTTCTACCCCCCTCTTACCCCCCCCCTCTATAACCCAAACCCAAAGAACCTGGGAAGACTGGACAAAGAGAAATCGCCCCACGTTCCGAACCAGCAACACCGTTGACTGAACAGCACCCCGTCGTTTTTATGCAGCACACGGTGTCGTTTCGCAACAAAGCCTAACCTTGCAAACCGCACCGCTTGTGTGGGCAAAAGTCATTCGGAAGGGACACACCCCCCCCCCCAA
>LKEA01000024.1:294913-310427 GCA_003795315.1 Cytospora schulzeri | reverse complement strand
GATTTTTTTTTACATACCAACCGCACACACACACACACACACTAGCATCTTCCTTGAGGAACACTAAGGACTCTTCCAGGCGTCGGCCAAGATCTGACTTGTGTTGTGACCTCACCTCGACGAAGCCTAGCTCCGGCGTGATTTATCTATCGGATATATCCTGCTGCTGCCCTGGTCCATTCAATGAAGTTCTTCGGGAAGAAGTCTACAAAAAAGTCCTCCCCCGCCGACGACGACCACGATCACAACCACAATCTGGACCGTGACGCCGAATACTTTCACCATTCCGAATCTACCTCTCCCACAAAGTCCTCCTCCGTCCCGCCTCCCCCACCACCAAAGTCGCCGCCTAAACCGGCCACGGCTTCTTCCTCGCCCACTAAAAAGTCCGTCCGCCCCGCATCGCCGGCGACCCCAACAACTCCTTCTTCGGGTGAGCCGAGACAACGCAGCAGTAGCAACCGCCACTTCTCCAGAGCCTCATCAGATCTGGGAAAGTCTACTTCATTCCGAAGGAAGAAAGTCGATAGTCCAACCCATCCTCTTAACCTCCCACCAGAGGAAATAAAGAGGCTCTCTAGGCTGTCAACCATGAGTGCGCGCGAATCTGTCGACAGGATGGACGTCGATCCTCCTAGCAGTGCTGCTACCCCCTCGTCTCCTCCCCAGCGACAAGGGACGCCACCTTCTGCTGCAGCTTCTGCCACTGCCCAGCAGACTCGTTCCGAGACACCTCCGGCTGCCAATGGGTCATCTTCTCCCAAGAAAGATGACGCTCCGGCTCCTCCCCCGCACAAGACCGACCCGAACAGTCCCCCTCCTACCCCCGCGGACGAGGCTGAGGTCTTCAAGAACCTTGGCAACAAGTTTTTCAAGGAGAGGAACTACAGGCGGGCTATTGAGGAATACTCTAAAGGTGGGCTAGTTACCTACCGTGAAAAAAGACATGTGGGATATGGCCACCGTGCTGACAAAAATTCTGTTCACCAGCCGTCGAGATGCAACCCGCTTCCGCTACTTACCTAGGTAACCGGGCTGCTGCGTACATGGCCGATGGCAGGTACGAATCCGCCCTCGAGGACTGCAAGCGAGCTGTCGACCTGGACCCCAACAGCCCCAAGATCCTTCTTCGTCTGGCGCGTATCTACACCAACCTGGGACAGCCCGAAGAGGCCATGGTCACTTTCCAGCGCATCCGACCACCTCCGTCGATTAAGGATATGACGCAGGCGAAGGAGATGCTGCAGTACATCAAGTCGGCTCAGCAGGGACTGCAGGAGGGTAAGGGTCCTTCTATGGTGCTGCACGCCCTGGACATGGCCGAGAGGTTGTTGGGCCCCGGAGCACGGAAGCCGCGTAAGTGGCAGCTGATGCGTGGTGAGGCCTACCTCCAGATGGGTGGCGTCAACTCGCTTGGCGAGGCTCAAAACGTGGCCACCAACCTGCTCAGGAACAACAGCCAGGACCCCGAGGCCCTGGTTCTCCGGGCTCGTGGTCTCTACGGGCAAGGCGAGAACGACAAGTCTATCAGGGTCCTCCAGATGGCTATCAGCTGTGACCCTGACTTCCGGGACGCTATCAAGTGGCTCAAGATCGTCAGGAACCTCAACAGGATGAAGGAGGAGGGCAATGCCGAGTACAAGGCTCGCAGGTGGCAGGCTGCCATCGACAAGTACGCCCAGGCCCTCGCGGTGGATCCCAGCAACAAGGCGACCAACTCCAAGATCCTGCAGAACCGGGCGCTTTGCTACCAGCAGCTCAAGAAGTTCGACGAGGCCATTGCAGACTGCGACAAGGCTCTCAGCCTGGACCCCAGCTACACCAAGGCGCGCAAGACCAAGGCCAACGCTCTGGGCGCGGCTGACAAGTGGGAGGACGCAGTACGGGAGTGGAAGGCCCTCCAGGAGGCTGACCCCACCGACGCTTCTATCCAGAAGGAGCTGCGAAGGGCCGAGATCGAGCTCAAGAAGAGCCAGCGCAAGGACTTCTACAAGATCCTCGGCGTCCCCAAGGATGCTGATGACAACCAGATCAAGAAGGCATACCGAAGGCTGGCTATACAATACCACCCTGACAAGAACCCGGGCAACATGGAGGCCGAGAACAAGTTCAAGGACATCAGCGAAGCCTATGAGACCTTGAGCGATTCTCAGTAAGTTGACCTTGCGCAAGTGACTGGATTTATGAAGACATCTTGCTGACCCCAATCACAGAAAGCGAGCTCGGTACGATGCTGGCGACGACATTGATATGTCGGACATGTTCAGCGGCGGTGGTGGCGCCGGCGGCATGGGCATCGACCCTGAGATCCTGTTCAGCATGATGGGCCAGCAAGGCGGCTTCGGAGGAGGCCCAAGCTTCGGCGGCGGTGGTTTCCCGGGAGGCAACTTCAACTTTGGCGGTGGCGGCGGCGGACGCCAACGTGGATACCCCGGTGGATTCAACTTCTCTTGACAATCTGACGCGGATGAGGATGATGACGACGACGACGACGAGTGTGTGAGTGATACAGACTACTCCGACGACAGTATGCCTGAAGACGAAGAAGGAGAAGAAGGGCAGGGCGCTGGGGACGATGACAAGGCATCTTGGTGGCGTGCCGAATGCGAGGCTTCGGCTAATGCGCGTGACAAGCGGCTCGAGCTGCTGCGTCAGGCCGGGATGGTAGCGCTCGGGGCCATTGTCCTGCTCACGCCGCAGATGCTGGCGTTCTTGGTGGTTGTGGGGGTGGCTGTATACATGTGCATTGCGATAGGGCGATTCTTCATACAGCGACTGGGACAAGCTATTCGATAGAGGAACGAGAGCCCGGTTTTTGAACTTTGTTGTTTTAACGCTGTCCGCCATTTTCAGGACACATACGCACACACACAAACAAACAAATTGGGTTCGGTTTTTTTATGGGAATAGAAAGAAGGACTTGCTAATTGTTTTCTATATGCGCGCATCACTCAAAAGGTGCTCGGGCGTTTAAAAAGAGGAGAAATAAAGGGAAGGGACTGATGGTGGAAGGCGAGGACAATCAATGTCAATTGCCGTTTTCTCTCCCCTTTTCAAATAGACGGGACCCAACTCATATTCCCATGGAAATTGTTTGCTGTTTTATAATATGATGTGTACTTACGGAACCCAAAGTTTATACAGATACAGATGGACGGACAGACAACAGGCAGATAGACACGACATGGTAGTAGTCTGATAAGCTCAACGCCAGATTTTGTTAGCATTGGAAAGGTGAACCTTATATGGTCTTGCATCTTCTCTCTATACCTATCTAGGTACTGAGGTAGGGTATGTATACCTAGGTAATGTATGGTGATATTCTATTGACACGGGCGGGGTGTGAAGGTTCCCCAGATTCTACTATGTACGGTACCCAAAGAAGGTAGGCGTGCTGGTGTGTGCTGGTGTGTGGTATAGGTACCCGGGTAGGCAATGGAGTCCCTACTGCAGTACGCTGTACCGTACCGTACCGTACCGTACCGGGTGCCGAGCAAACTGACACTAATTTAGTTATCGATAATACAAGACAAGGTGGCCTCTGCTTTTTAGCGTTGGTGGTGGCCCGCCCAAACCCAAAATGCCACTTCGGCTACTTTGAATGAACAGACTGGTCACTGACAGGAATGAAGACACATCCCTGCCCCAAATTCTGGATGCCACGATTCACCAATTAACCCGACTACCACCACTATTACCACCACCATTACCACCACCAACACTCTTGAACTTGCTGGAGGAACACAGACACCACACACACGCTGCCCATTCTTCTTCCTCCTTTTTTTCTTCTTCTTCTTTCCTACCTTCACCCCCAGGCCAGTGTCTTGTCACAGCCTACCAAGTTATACATCCATCCATCCATACATACACGGTGTCATTCATTTGCCATTCTCTCCCTGCCGCATCGCAACCCCGACCTTCCCTTCCAAACCCTCGCTCCTTTGACCCTTCTTTTGATCGCCAGCCAGCCAGCAGCAAGCAGTAGCAGCATTAGCATATACACTTGATCGCCACATGTCCGACCACTCAGCTGCATCATGAGTACGGACTACACCTACGACGAGGATGGGTCCCTCTTCCCCTTCTTCGCCTTCACAGTAACGACCATCGCGACGCTTCCTGCGACCTACTTCCTGCTGAAGGGTTCCATCAGCGACCCTTCGAAGCTATTCCCCCGGATCCAGACCGACTACAAGCCAAAACATGCCGACCTCGTCGATGCGCAACGCTCCAAGGACAGGAGGCGGACTCGACGAGTGGGCCTGACGCTCTTTGTTCTTCTGGGCTGGGCCGTCATGATCTATACTGCCTACCTGATCCACTTCGTCGAGGCGCCTGCTGCGCAGAGGGTGTGGAACCCTTATGATATCCTGGGCATCTCAGAGGTATGTCTTACTCCTTCTTCTTCCCCTGCACCTGACCGTCCCTTCGCCCTGTGTTTCTCCATGCTAATAGTACCCCTCAGTCCGCCACCGAAAAAGCCATCAAGTCCCACTACAAGAGGCTCTCCCTGAAATTCCACCCTGACAAGGTCAAGCTGGACCCGGCCAAGAACGAGACCCTCGAGGACCTGAACGACCGCTACGTCGAGATCTCCAAGGCGTACCAGGCGCTGACCGACGAGGAGGTGCGGAACAACTACATCCAGTATGGACACCCCGATGGACGACAGAGCATGAGCATCGGCATTGCGCTGCCGAAGATAATGGTCTCCGAGGGCAACGGCAAATACGTCGTCCTGGTCTACTTCCTCCTGTTTGGCGTCATGCTTCCTTACTACGTTGGGTCGTGGTGGTATGGCACCCAGAGGCGTTCCAAGGAGGGCGTGCTGGTCGAGAGCGCAAACAGTTTGTTCAAGGAGTACAAGAGCGACACCGACGTTGGCGGCGTCATCACGGCACTGAGCACGGGTAAGGAGTTTTCCGCTGTGCTCAAGGGCGACAAGGCGGACGCCGGCCTGTCCACAATCGAATCTAGGATCCTGGCCCTGGGCGAGAACCAACAGTTTGCGGCTGGTCTGTCTGTCAAGGAGAAGGAGAAGCTGGAGGACCTCGAGAACGGTGTGCGAAGAAAGACCCTCGCTCTGCTGTGGGCTTACCTTGGCCGCACCGAGCTGGACGACGCTACGCTGGAGAAGCAGAAATTTGAGGTTGCGCCCATTGCCGAATCCCTGGTTAAGTCGTTCACGGCCATTGCTATAGCGTACGGAAACACCGGTCCCATACTTGCCTCCTTCCACGCCAGTCAGCGTCTCATCCAGGCCCTGTCACCGGAAGCCTCCCCTCTTCTTCAACTACCTTACTTCACCCATGCGATCGCGAGGGCTGTCGCGGGCGACTCCAAGATACCGACTACCGTCCAGAAGTTCATGGATCAACCTGATGCTCAACGACGGAGACTTGCTGTGGGACAGAGCCTGCTCAGCGAGGAACAGTACAAGACCGCGATCAGCGTCGCGAAGCAACTACCCTACCTGCGCGTCGCCAAGGCTTTCTTTAAGGTCACCGGCGAGCGTTTCATTATCCCATCCTCTCTCGTCACCCTCGTAGTCAAGGGCCGCATCATCCCTCCCGGTTCCGAGAACGTCCCCGAAGTCGACGAGCTCGACCTGATCGATGTCGACCCCGCGGAAGATGACCTGGACGCCATCCTCGGCCGCAAGCAAAAGACCGTCAAGGGCGCCGACGGCAAGACAAAGACGGTGGTGGGCGAGGACAAGCCGATCCTGCCGCCGCTGGCCTTCTCTCCCTACTTTGGCCGCGAGCACTCGCCGCGGTGGCACATGTTCCTGTCCGACTCGAAGCAGGGCAAGATGGCGGTGCCGCCCTTCACGTTCACGCAGTTCGACCAGCCCATCTTCGAGGAGGACGGCCGGACGCCCACGTTCAACATGGTGACGCTCAAGGCGCAGTTCGCCGCGCCGCCGCAGGCCGGCCACTACACCTTTGTCATGAATGTTGTTTGTGACAGCTACGTCGGCTTCGACACCAAGATGGAGGTCACGCTTGTGGTGGAGGAGGCCAGCAAGGCGGCGGCCATGACGGCCGAGGACGAGATCAGTGAGCCTGATGAGGGTAAGTCTTTCTTATTCCCCTTCCATTCATACCCAATACCTTACCAGATACCGATAACTAACGCGGAAATAATAGATTCCCTGGCCGGCATGATGAACGCTGCCAAGGGTGGTGTGCCGCCCCCGAGGAAAAAGAAGCCTGCTGCCGACGATGAGTCGGATGAGGAGAGCGGTACCGAGGAGGAGGAGGATGACACGAGTGATACCAATACTGATACGGAGGATGAGGGGGATAAGTGAGGATAGAGAAGTGGGAAAGAAAAAAAGAGAAAAGAAAAGGGTGTTATATTAGTTAGAAAGACGAAAAGAAAGAAAGATGGAACAAACAAACAGACATGAGAGGGCTCCTCCTTTCTTAGTTTATGTGATACCAAACTCAACCAAACTGCTGGATTCTGTTGTTGACTTGTTTGCCTTGCTGCTTGGAATGGTCCACTAGGCAGGTGCAGTATTATATGGTGTATATCTGTTTTCATTCCGTCGTGTGGGTAGACGGGGTTCAACATGACGGGAGACAAGAGTCGTGGTGGTTTGGAATAAGGGGCGAACACTAGGAACCTAGTTAAGTAGGCATGTAGTTGAGTGTCATACGAGCCGGTTTAGATATCTTAGGAAAACATTATCAACTACACTAAAATTTATATTACCTCTTTTGTTCCTCCCTGCTTCCCACTTACTTGTGGCCCTCGCCCTCCTTACAGTCCACTTCCTGTATGTCTATATTAGTATCCTCGGGGTGATCTCCCTGGCAAAACGAATCCCAATACGTTCCAATGGATTCAATGCTGTTGCGGCATGTAAAATGAAAACAGAAGATGTATACAGTCAAACCTAAGATGGGATGAACTTGGGGAGGTCGTCGAGCCCATTTACGTCGTTCGCCGTCCGCATCGAGACGCCGGCGCACCGCTTCGGGCACCGTAACCTGGTTTGTATCGAGCTGCCCCCCCCCCTAGGTACAAGATATTAGGAGTATGGTTTGTTGCCGCCGTTGACGACGGAAAGTGATGTCCCCTGGGGAATAAGGGGGGTTCTGTCGTTTGTTACCATGGTACGTATGCCTCTCTCTCTGTGTGTGTGTGTGGGTGTGATCTGACCTGAGACTAAGATGTAGCAAAACAAAACAAAAATTGAACAGCAAAAACTCCCCACGGACTACGGCGCCCGCGGTCACGAAAAGCCTTTGTTAGGCTTTTTGATGATTTATCGTCGGTAAGTTTTGTCGTCGAGCCGGTTGTCGAAAAGTTGTATTTGGTCAATGGGGAATCGAATGGGAGGCTTGGGGGGGGGGCGGAACAACCAGGGGAGAGGGCGCAACTGACCGCTGCGCCATCTTGTTCCCCCGGTTGGTTAGGAAGATGGGATGTCTGTTGATCATGAAGGAGGGTGCGAAGGGGGAGAGGGGGAGTTGAATGGCGGCAGTAAAGTAGGTGAGGGTGGAAGGCTGGTCAGTGTTATGTGTTTACAGCTGGAGGGAAGTGGCCAGGTGAGGCTGTACTGTAGGAGGTACCCCTTAGGGAATGTATATTGATGATACTGTTCTATAGAAGAGTGTACTGTTAGAGACTATACTATATAGGACCATTATAGAGATGCTTATTTATAGGAAAAGCTTGCTGTTACAAATGATCACAGGAAAATGAAATATGATCAATCTGGTAAAGAGGAAGCTGCTTAAATAGATGTTAAATACAGAAGAGTAAACTAAGCAAGATAATGTACAGAGACTTTGGGATTACGCTATAACGTCGTCTGAAAGATCCAAAAGCTTCTGATCAGCTTGGAAGGTATTATTACTGCAGAGAAAAAGCAGTCTGGTAAAACTCTATACAGAGACTTTCCGATGAATATATATGGTGACAAACCCGTGTCTTATATCCACTACATGTCTCTGCTAGATGAGGCTACTGAGGTATACGATCCCTTGACCAAACAGTCTCTTTATATGTATGCTCCATATACTCATCTACTTCTATCTATACCCGCAAGATAGACACGGCCTTCATTAAGATAGCATTACTGCCTTCTGTTCTTGACTGTGATCGCAGCTCCTTCTCTTAGTAGTCATATCTACACTGGACAAGAAAGGCTGGAAGAGGTAGAGGCTGACCTGGGTGGGTTTACTAGATGTAGTTGCAGTATTATTAATTTCTGTATACATATTCATCTCTGCAAAGAAACATGACTGGGCTTTGACAGGGTGGTGATGATGATCAGACTTTCCACCCTTGAACACGGAACTTGACCACAAAGTTGATCACAAACTCTCTGGTTGCCATCTCAGCGGTGATTGTTTTATGACAGCTGTGCGGGAGTCCCCAAAGCTGGTAGAAAATGGATTTGCTGCGTAGTATGATCTGATCAAATTTGTTGTTGTCACCATGTTATATACGGGTTACGAACATCCTACGGGATATAATACTGTCCTGTGGGATGCCACCGTGGGAAGAGACCACGTAGACTATCTATTTACAAGAATATTACTCAATGTAAGACTACCCCAGGGGCTGCTCTAGAGCAGACTGACCCCGGGATACAAATATGGGGGCACAATCATGTGTTATTCAAGTAGTCAACCACCTCGCAGAAAACCTGCACATCTCAGAGACACTGCGATTGATACACTTGTTAGCATGTACTCTCAGATATAACCCACACGACAAAGAGAGGGGAGAAAACTTACCTGCCAGTAGTAATCATTCTGGTACGTGCAAGTGTACGGCGTCTTGCATGTAAAGCCCCCATTCCAGTTCAGACCACCACACTGCGCATACTGGGCCAGCGCCGTGTTCACAGCCAGGGCCAAGATCTTCTCAGACGCCCTCTCCGCCACCGTCACCACATATGAGGAAGGATTCGTCGTCACATGTCCTGGAAACACACTCGCGTCCACCACAAACAGATTATCCGTACCGTACACCCTCGCATTGAGATCCACCACGGCCGACCCGCCAATCCGCCCATCATCACTCCCCATCTTGGCACTCCCGATCCAGTGGTTCGCCCGGCGATTAGTATACGACACCAACATATCATCCACAAAGTCCTCAACACTCACATTACCCGCCGGGTACGCCCACGTCAGCCCCGCCACCGACGCCAGCGCCGCCTGCAGGTTCTTGATGCCCTGCACGACGGCGGCCACGTCGTTGTCGTCCCGCAGGTAAGGGAGCGTCGAGACGACCATGTCCAGGCCCGAGGTGATTGTCGTCCTGCCCCGGGACGTCGCGCCCCGGCCCAGGTACTGCGACATTGTCACCGACGTGCCGTCCGGGACGCCGTCGCCGCCCTCGACGCGCGAGGTCCACTGCAGCTGGCGCGTGATGCCGTCGGCCCCCGTGATCTCGTCCCAGAACATGGGGCCGATGTTGGGCGCCGCCTGGGCGAGGACGCCGGCGCGCCTGGTGAGGTACTTGTCCGCGTCGGTCGTGTTGGGCGTGTCGTAGGCGGCGTAGAAGTCGTAGAAGGTCACGTTGGGGTGCTGGATGACCGTGTCCGTGTTCACGTGGTCGTCCAGGTTGTAGCCCACGGGGAGCTCGATCCAGGACTGGTTGCCGATCATGGTCGGCCCGTCGGCCGCCGAGGACGCGACCACGGCGAGCTGGTCGGCCGGGCCGATGCCGCTCCTCATGAGCAGCTTGGCGGTGCCGAAGGTCCCGGCGGAGAGGATGACGCGGCCCGTGGTGCTGGTGAGGTTCACGACGCCCGAGTACCCGCCGCTCAGGAAGGGCTCGACCTCCACGCCGGTGATGTGCCCGCCTTGTCGTATGACGCGCTTCACTGATGTGCCCGTCCACAGCATGAAGTTGCTCCTCGCACTGGCGGTCACCAGGTACGTCGCCATCGGCCCGCCCCTCTCGCCGTTGCTGGACATGTACGCCGTGTGCGCGTAGGTGTGGTTCTTCTGGTTGGGCACATCGTTCGCCGTGACAGATGTCCAGCCCGCCTTCTGCAACCCGCTCGAGATGACGTTGAAGCCCTGCTGAAGGTACAGCTGGCCGTCCATGGAAGGGTGGTCAGTCCCGGGGATCCTCGAGAACACACGGCTTGTGGCCGCGGCCATGTCTGTTGACCGCCAGCCGGTTGGGAAATTATAATCCCAATCCACCGTGTTTGGCTTCCACCACAGTCCGGCGTTTACGGCCGTGCCGCCGCCGAGGACGCACCCTGCCATCTGGTCTGTGTCGGAACAGGCAATACCGGCTGAGTCGTGCCAGATCTGGTTACATAGGCCTGGGACGTCGAAGCGTGTGAGGTTAGTGTCGTCGAGCCAGTCCGGTCTCATCGTGCCGCCCCAGCGCCCGGAGGACGGTGGCCCCTTTTCGATGAGCAGAACGCTCTTGCCCGATTCACTGAGCTTGTCTGCGATAGGGATACCGCCTGCTCCGGCACCGACGACGATGTAGTCGTAGGATGCAGTAGGGACAGGGGAGCTGCTGATCGTTGCTGTGGTTGTTGCTGTTGCTGACGATGTGGTCGTGGCCGTAGCCGTGGAATTCGTGGACGTCCCACAACTACCCGTGACAGTCTTCGTGGCCAGGGCAGCCCACGAGGAATATGATGGATTGGCAGCGGAGTCGTCCAAGTTGGCAGGGAAGAGACTCTGGCCATTGTCATGCTGTACAAGTTCGATATCGTCAGGACATGTTGGGTTGCCAGGGCTGGGGTTGGCCTGCGCCCAGCCGATCAACCAGAACTGAGAGCTCGTCGAGACGCTGCCGGTCGCCCCATCCTGGTCCCACGACAGACAGCCCTGGCAGCGAAAGATCAAAGTGTAGTGCGTCGAGTTGATGGTGGAGGATATTTGAGTTAATGTGGCGTTTCCGGTGTATACATCTGGCATAACGTAGCCAGTGGCATAGCGGAATGAAGTCAATATTTCCCCATCGTTCGGCCACATTGTCAACAGCAGCGAGTTGGTCATCGTCCCTCCGAAAGAAATGCCACCTGTCGACGCATCAGTACTTGCCTGAAAGAGGAAGATAAGGGATTCGTGAGATATGACCCAAGAGCACAGCCTTCGTTGCTCCCGGGTCGAACATGTGTCAGGACTCAAGCAACAACCACATGGGAAACCATTTGCTCTCGCATCTTACTTACACCATCCTTGAACTGTAGGGTCTGGGGAGGCACATTGCTGTACGAGACTTGGGGTCAGTGCCAGTGACTTGAGGATATCTTGTGATGAGGAGCACCTACTAGGTAGCCGATAAACTCAGTGGCATCTGTCGTGAGAGCATCAGAGGGCAACGCCGCTCCAAAGGTCCAGGTGCCGTTGGTCTCCGACTGCGGTACCGTCCATGAGTCGAATACTATTCCAGTAGTAGGGTCGGTATAGACCACGGCCGTCGCTGACTGCGCCCATGTCGGCTCGAAGACTGTTTGTGAAGTCAGTAGAAATCCCTGAGCCGGGCCTGTCAGATACAGGATGATGACTTACAAGACACGACGGTCAGGGCCAACAGCGAAACCCTACTGAAAATACCCATGGTGCTTTGTGAATGGCAGAATAAGATGGAATGTTGTCTCTCACACTCGTGCCATCAAGAGATGAGGATGGATCCCGACGCATGTTAGTAGTCCAGTGTGTAGTTTTAATACGGATTGTATTTCGCCGATAGGCTTCTAGCCCCTGATCGATCCAGGAAGAAACCGAGAGCATACATCTGATTATGGTATCCTCCATAGATCCTTTTGGTACATGCGGATGAACTGTATATGGATGGATGGGGACGCACACGAGACCAAATTTGCCCGTAGGTTGGCACCACCACGGATGTCCCCGTCCGCAGCTCGATTTGTGAAGGTAGTTATACATATATACCTGAGTAGGTATATGAGCAATGTTATGCATGACAGTGGTCTAGAGCACTGCAAGGGAAGACAAACCCAAGATTTGTACTGGTTCCACGTAAAATGGACGATACTACGACGCCTGTCCAGCCGTATGGCACAGAGTCTCTTGAGCGCGGAGAACCACTGCCTCTCTAGCAGCAGAGCGTTTCAATAAAGGCCTCCATCTCCACGTGTCGCCTGTAGTCGACAAGGCCTCATAGTTCCGCCGAAGTTCCCATTGCAGCTTCTCAATATCAGGTATCCTTCAGAGGTTCCTGCATGGAGCAGTCAGGGGCAATCGATGCCATGGCTTAGTTGGCGCCACCATCGGGCAACAGCTGAGTGAAGCGGATGTCGTGCCGGTCAACTGGTAGTACTAAGGTATGTAGACTGCCGAGGCGGCGCCCCCCCTTCATAACCTTCTTGTCGCGGACATAGGGTCCGCATTATTACCAAACCTGGTAAGAGGAACAAAATAGACGAGACCCAGACTTTTGGGAACCTTGGGAATGGTGCGTTGGGATGATTCGAGGGATATCATGGTTTTGGTGCACGGGACTTGTGGCTTCATCACTTGATGTCCGTCCTTGTCCGTGTCCTTTTTCCCTGGGAAAGAAGAAGAAGAAGCAATCAACCAACATGAGGAAACAGATGGCAACGGAGAGATGGGAATTGCATGGAGACATCATTGGCGGAAACTCAGTTACCTGTCGCACCTTCGCATAAAAACAAAAGTGAACCAGGCATACATCAAAAGTATGTGTGAGCATCACTGAGGGAGGGGAAGTACGTACAAAACAACAAAACAACAAAAAAAAGAGACTCAAATGAGTCTCGAATATCCCAATCGACCGCGACAAGAGTCGAACTTGCAATCTTCAGAGAATAGATGATTTCAACCGAAATCTGACGCCTTAGCCATTAGGCCACGCGGCCATTTGATTGGTGATCTTGTTGAAAGATCTGCGAGATGGGGTGCCTATAGCGTCCGACTCATGCGACTTGGCTGCGACTACGCCGTCCTGACAGCTACACAGTAGATGATGCATGACCAAGTAAGTGATCTCAGTCGAGATCTCCTACAGACAGAAGCGAAGTACAACAACTTCCTCTTGAGGATGAATCAAACCAAAGGATACTTAGGTAGTGACATTTCTGGGCCAGACGACATCACATCGTATTCGAAAAGTCAAGTAGTCTTGTAGGAACATATCCAAATATGATACTATCCAATAGGAACAGAATAGTTGCATTTGCAATTCATAACATTCATCATGCCTAACTAACTAGATAGATCCAACCTCTCCATCAAAAAGTAGGCATCTAGTAATCATCATTCGACCGAGAACCATACTCAGCACCCTCATTCTTGGCCCGTCCCTTATGCTCCAGCTTCTCGCTGTTCAGCACATCACCAGCCTTCTCCATGAACTTCCCCAGCTTGCTACCCCCACCACTGCTACCGTGCGACTTGTTCCCACTGTCATAGCTGTCGTTCCCGCTGCCGCCATACGACGAGCTCTCGTTCTGGCCGAAGCCACCCGTCTCCTCCGTGTTGCGGTACCGACCAGCCGCGCTCAGGCCGCTGTCATCGCCAAACGGGTCCTTACCCCCGGTCCTTCCAGAACTGCCAAACTCGTCGTCCCTGCCGCCGCTGGACCCGTACGAGTCGCCTGTGCTCCGCCCGAGACCACTGCTGCTGCTGTGGTCGTTGTCTCGGCGTCCAGACGAGCCGTACTCGTCACCACCGCGGGACCCTCCGTAAGAGTCTGATCCGGTGTTACGACCGCCGGAGCCGTACGAGTCGGAACCCGCGGCGCCGAGACCACCGCTGCGCTCCGAGCTTCCAAAGTTGGCGCCGCCGCCGCTGCCGCCGTAGGAGTCCGACCCGGTGTTTCGACCAAAGCTGCTGCTGGTGTTGTTGTCGTCGTTGTCGTTCCTGCGCCCGGACGAGCCGAACTCGTCTCCGCCGCGGGATCCTCCGTACGAGTCTGATCCCGTGGTGTTGCGGCCGGAGCCGTAGGTGTCAGACCCGCCGAAGCTGCTGTCGTTGCCTCCGCGTCCTGAGGACAGGGAGTCGCCGCCGTAGTTGTTGCCGGTGGAGCGCTGGTTGTCTCCGAAGGTGTCGTTGTCCCTGCCTCCGTAGGAGTCTCCTTGTCCGCGGCGCTCAGAGCCCTGTGGTGGTCTGGTTAGATGATGTCTCTGTTGATGGGTTGGATGGCTTTGGTTAGGCCTAAGAGAATAGAGAAGGGGTAAAGTCTTACGAAGCCCGAGTCGTTACCGCCGTAGCTTGACTGTTCATGGGTCTGTTAGTATGGCTGTCCCTTGACTGTGACTTGGGAGCGAGGGTCTTGAGCTTACGTTGTCGTTGTCGTTGTAAGACATGGTGATAGTTGTGTGTGTATATGTGAGAAAGTGTTCAAGTTTATAGGTCTTAAGGTATCTTGAATTTGGTATGGTATCTTGTTGTAAGAATAATCACTATTGTCCCTTGGCAGCAAGCCTGGAAACACCCAACTTTATATATCTGGGGAGCATCATGGCGTGCTTGGTCCTCGAGGGCGAGAACATGATGATTAGAGCTCTACGTCACCGACCACAACCCCGCGCTGGACAAAAGCTGTCTCGCTCGTGAGTATCGGATTGGTACCAGGACAGGCAAGCTGAATGAAGCTTCGACCTGTTTTCCCAGGGAATACCCCATGACGGTAGTTCATACCATTCCACAGGCCACGAGGAGGAGGCCAGCCTTTTGATTCGGTGGTCGGTAATCCGAATATTCCCCACGCCCCGAATCCTGCTTTGCATCACGGCCGTACAGGTACACACGTTATATTCAAATGTACGTTCGTACAGGGCAGGGCAGAGGGGTATAGGTGAGCTGGTGAGGCAATCAACCTGCCCAGCTAGTTGGACTGTGCTGTTGACATCAAACAGGATTGCCCTGTTTCGAAGCAGTCACACCAAGGGCGTCAGGGGCGTGGACAAACGTGGGAGACAGCTCGATCATTCCTGCTCTACCATTGGCTGGTTTCCAACCCCCGAAAGGGTATCTCATTCGGGGCTGAACGTCTCAAAAAAGCAAGACAGACGTACAAGTAGCAAATATGATGGCGTCAGTGGCGATGTGGACGATCGAGATGGGTTTTGCCATGAGCTGATGGCCCAGAGTTTAGAGTTGGGGTGCATGCAGTGCTCATTCCCACCATCCATCCAGCCATTCAGCCATCATACTGTAGACCCCAGCAGCCCAGCTCCAGAAGAAGCTAGGATGGCCTTGAAGAGCTACCCCTGCAGCCCTGCAAGCTCGTGCTCTGCCAAGTTTCCCATCTTTGTTTTCCCAGCGGCCACCAGGGGGTTTGGTTGCCACCACCTGTGTAACAGCCTTCCCTGTCTACCCCGCCTAACAGACCCTGATTCTGATATCTGGGGATAGATGATATAACTTCAGTGGGGGGTAAAAGGTCTCGAACTTGGATCTGCAGAACCGGCTAAAAATAAGAGCAGTGACGTGAGTGTGCATTCGCAATTTCGACATCGCATTTACACAGACAGTACACTCGAATCTGACAGTGCAGCTCGGTACGGATGGTCCATCCAATC
>LKEA01000024.1:279558-294884 GCA_003795315.1 Cytospora schulzeri | reverse complement strand
AACGAGAGATACTGGCGATCCTCGAAGCTGGGGAGCAGATCTGAGGCTCCTTTTCAAGGGGGAATTAAGCTTCGCGATGGCCCATCATGGACCCGTATGTAAGATCCATCACACATCTGACGATCAATAATCGTCTATTGCATCTTCACAGCCTACTAGACGCCATGTCGTCAACAATCGCCCCGCTCATGAGGAACGCTCCCTGCGGGCCTTGACTCCTCCGAGCCGGTCCGAAGACCACCAATTCCCGGCCACCCTTCGTTCCCCACCAGGCGACACCAATTGCAGCCCTCTCGACATCCAATTCACCACTGCCCAGTATCTCCCAGAACCTCTGCTTCGCGCCCTCCCTCAGCGCCACATCATGGATCTCGTGCAAAGACATGGCAACTATCGTCATCCAGTCCTCCAGGATAGGCAAAGTAAGGTAAGGTAGGGAGTCGATCAGGGTCAGGACGAGGGCGCTCTGCTCCGACATGGGAGGAGACTGGGCCGCTTGGTCCTGGTCCTGGTCGTGGGCGGCAGGTAGATAGCCCTGACCAGCTGTTGGGATCCTGAAGCGAACCATCTCCAGCAGCGTCTCTGCAAGTTCCGGGTTCGATGCTGAAACCGGGAATGGAGGGGACAATATCTGCATCAAGGTTCTGAAGGCCAGCCGGAATTGACGGGGTGACATGTGCGAGGGGAAGGAAGCCAAGAGCGTTTCTGCGTAGTACGGCGCCATCTTGACGGCGATAGGTCCGTTCTGTGGACATGAGAGAACGGACAGGACTGCTGAGTGCGCCGCCTCGAAGAGTTCCACCATTCGGTTCGAGGGAGGTGCCGACTGTGAGAGGTATACCGTGGCAGGCTGTATGATGAGACTCTCGCACGCTTCTGGCGAGAGGTTCAAGGGTAAGTGTTCCGCTGTGTTGAGGTAGAAAAGATCCAGTGTCCTGTGCAGGGCATGCACCGGTGTTGAGCCCGTGTGTGGCGACAATGTCTCTTTCAGGAATGCCACCGAGGGCTCCGAATATCTCGCCAGGATATCGATGGAGGTCAGGTACGAAAAAGTGTACACCTGGAAGCTGTCGTTGCCTCTCGATGAGATGAAATAGAGGTTCCGATATATGTGCAACGTCTTGGAAGCAACAATAGGAGCCACAGCATCGTTCTTTAGACGAGGATCAAGCAAAACCCTAGCAGTCACAGACCGCAGAATAGCCACGACCGCGAACAGTGTGTTGGTAAGCAGGCGCCATAACACCGCCCAGGTGCCCCGTAGAGTAGCCTCCGTCAGGCGCATAGTCTCATCCGAGATATCGATCTCGGAGAGCCTCACGTGCTGCCACTGTTCCAAGAGTCTCGCCGTGAAAGCCACAAGCTCGTCCTGGGCTTCCAGGACCAGGCGGTGGTCCTTTGCGTTCTCTATAGCAAAGGCGACCAGCTTCGAGAGCGGTCCAGCCGTCTCCACCAGGGACTTCGAGCCGAGTTGTCGGATTGCCGCGTACGACAGAGATGTTTCTGGCCAGTCGAGCCGCCGCCCGACCATTCCCAGATCGAGCTCGATAGGTCCAAGAAACAACCCCCCTTCGAACCCAGATTCACCAACCATAGCATGAACAGCAACGGGCAGCAGCGCGTCGCAATCGACCGAAAGCCTCGCCGCGTCCGACATCAGAGGGAACGCGTAGTTCAAGGCCAGGATCACAGCGGCAGCGGCGATGAGCGGCTCCCTCGACAATGACTGCAGGGCCAGGTTCGCCGCCGTCGCGACCGCCTGCTCCAGTGTGCCCTTCATACCCCTCGAGAGACCACCGTGCCTCTCCTGTCCCTGTCCCTGTCCCTCAAAGCCCATCAGTATTCCCGTGAGGACAAGCAGGTGCTGCCACCGGCTGGACCTCTCATCGGCGCCCTTGACGACCGCCCTGGCCCACGCCTCGCTCTTCAGCCCGCCACCAGCAGTCTGCGGTGGTGAGGCCAATGATGTACCGATGTGATACTGCTGCTGCTGCTGCACATGCTGCCGCCTCTTGTCTTCTGCATTCTCGAGCTCGTTGCGCCGGACGTGGATGGCCGCGGTGTTGTAGACGCCGAGGACGCGCAGGCAGGTGGCTCGTAGGGGGTCGTGGTGGCGCCGGTGCCAGACGGCCGGGGCGGTGAGGAACTGGGAGGTGAGGAGGGACAGGTTGAGGGGGTTGGTGAGCTCGGTGAGGAGGGTGAGGGTGGTGCCGAATATGCGGCTTGTCTGGGCTTCGTCGTGGACGGTCTGGTAGAGTCCGAGGACCTTGTTGAGGAGGTGATCGGCCGGCATCTTTGGGGTTGCTGGGCTGCTGGGCTGCCTTTGCGAGGGGAGGCTTTATGCCATTAGAAAAGGTGAGGTTGTGGTTTTGATGAGACAGGTACTCTTGAAGATCTAGTACTCGCAAATCACATCGTATCTTGTCACATATTGGAGTTGTGGTTGGAAGGTGGGAAGTCTTGAAGATCGTTCGGCATGTGCTGATTGTATCTGTGTATCGTATTTTGGGGAGCTTGAGCCTCGGCACGTAGCAATTTACAGTGGGTGCGCCGTGGACAGGCGCTCTGACCGTCAGTGTTTAGGTACCTAAGCCTTCTAAGTTATCCATAGGTAGCCCCAGCAACCACCACAAGCACATGTAATCATTCCCCCCTGTCACCAAACACCAACAACGACTCCCTCGTTGAGACACTCTCTCGACACGTCTATGGCGGACTCAACGTAAGTGAATGCCCCTCTTGTTGTTTCTCAATTACTTTTTCAGACACTGACACTAAAGGCTAGAATTCCTGCCGCAGGCATCGACAGACAGTTCCCGCCCCTCGATTATGTGACACCACAATGGCCGTCGCTCTTCTGGCCCCCCCTCGAGGACCGCTTCGTCCTATACTACCTCACTGACATGTGGCGGTTCACCCTGACATGGACCTTTGTCATGTATGCCTGTTTCCACTGGGCCGCCGTGGCGATCGCCCTCATAGTACAGATCGGCAAGAGGGGGAAGACCAATTGGAAGTACCTGTGGACGGTGCCCATCATATACTCGGGGATAGCAGCAGTTGAGGCATTGGTTGCGGGTAGCGTTGCTGGGGCCATGTTAGTTTTCCCCTTCATTGTTCATTCCATCCATTGCGGTTCTTCTCCCATATCACTCGCACTGGGAGAGCAGTAGTTGCTGACGGAAATGATTGTTCGCGACACACAGGGTCGGTGCGATTTACAGAGCTGCTGGCTGGTACATGACTACGTGGATTCCCTTTATTTGGGGCTGGGTCAACGTTTTTGTCTTGGTCGTCTCGTCATTCTCATACTCTGGAGGCTTGTAAATTCTACAGATGCCAGCCATATATGCTAAGCTATGCTATGCTATGCCATGCCATGCCATGCCATACCACACATCAGACCGTCGGGACATCCTCGCCAGCCAGGACTTGGACTCCCTCACCATCATCATCCCCGCCCGCGACCTCGATCTTCCGCAGGATCCTCGCCGGGTTACCAACGACGCAGTGGTAAGGCGGGTCGTCCTTGGTCACGACGCTGCCGGCACCAACAGTCGAGCCCTTGCCAATGGTCACCCCGGCCAGCACGGTGACATTGCCGCCCAACCAGCAGTCCTCGCCGATGACGATGGGCTTGCCGCTCTCCGGTCCCCGAAGGCCGTTCCGGACGGTGGGATCTAGAGGATGGGTCCCGCTGTAGAAACTACAGTTCGGCCCCGTCATGGTGCGTGCTCCGACTGAGATCTCGCATGTGTCGATCCAGGTGCTGTTGGAGTTGATATATACGCCCTTTCCGAGCCTACCAAGAGAGTGATGGGGTTTCTGATAAGCCATACTGATGGGAAATTGGAGCAGGGGGGTGATGGGCCAGTAGAATACATACTTGATGTTGTACCCGTAGTCCATCTTTATTATAGGCGTCTCAACTATGGGGAAGTCTGCGAGTTGATCCGCGTCGTCCTCATCGGACATCATTAAGCGCCTTCGTGGCAAGGGGGTATCATCATTGAGGATGCTGTTACATTCCACTTAGCCAACGAACAGGACAGGACCTAGACTAGCCACTGGCATACACGTAACTTCGTGTAATTAATTGGCGCGGGAGAGGAGAGGGGGGGGGGTTGGTCAAGTTAGAGAGAGAGAGAAATATATATACTCATTCAACATCTCAAGTTCTTCCCGTCGGGATACGTCTTGCGCTTTGTTGTATCGAGACAGAGCTTGTTTGCACCGTTTCCTGTCTGCCGCGAGATCTGGGGTGAATGCATAGTACATTTCCCCGGCTTTCATCCGCCGCAGGTTCTCTACCGGGTCAACCTTGGGTGCCGACATGATCGCGGATTGGATGTGATATGAGATAGGAGATGGTTACAACATGAAGAAGCAAAGAGTTTCAAGAGCACGCGTGTAATGATCTAGTTTATTGCAAGCAACACTGGAAGATTTAACGTTAAGTGAAGTGCAGCGACGAAGTGTACACCTGGGTATGCAAATATACCTAGCTACATACCTAGGTTGGTATACACGTAACCCAATCGTGCTATGCAAGATAAGGACGGATGTCCCCTCCCGAGATCCTGATACGTAGCTACAGTACTCGTACATCACCCCCTCCCGGTGCCGAGTGCATTAGTGATGTCGCCCTGTGATCTCCAGATCGGTCCATGCTATGCCAGAATCTCCATTCACTACAATATTACACCCATCGTGGGGTTCGAGTGCCAATCGCGGGCGTATAGCACTGTAGCCTCTCAGATCCAACTGCACTGCAATTTGAGACCCATCGAGGGGTGTAGCATTCACTGGAGCTTCATCCTTCATCTTCTTGCTTGCACTGCAATTTTAGACCCGTCGAGGGGTTCTAGTGCTGGGTACTCACCTACCGACACTTCACCTGCGATTTTGGAGCCATCGAGAGGGTCTTTGAGCTCTCGGAGCCGGTTGCGGCCAAATGCGGTCACTAACCCGATTTGACATGGTGATCCCTGCTCTCATCTAAATAGCTAAATTGCACCCCTGGACGACTTCAACGGTAGAAAGTAAGTAAGTACCTTAACTAAGTCAGGACAATATCTCAGGATCCTTTACAGCTTTACTATTGTCCCTAGAGGTGTCTATTTGTATATCAAGAGGTGGCATCTCTTTGCAGACGGACCGTCACAGCAAGCCTTATACGGTCTTGAATCACAACAACAGCCCTCGCTCGAGTTTGCTATCCTGTCCTTTGTCTCATTCATTCATTCATTCAACCTTGGAAGCAAGCCGAGTTGCCTGGTCACTCATTCACTCGCACGGCAAACCCGCACAGAGCTCTCGGTTGAATCATCTATCTAGTCAAGTTGGTGGCACCTTTGAGACCATGGATAGTTCCAACGGCTCTGAGCCTAGAGGGCGTCAAAGGTAAGAAAGAAATCCTCACTTCTCGCAAGTCTGATTGCCTCTGTCTCTCTGTTTCTTTCACCAGTGTGCACTTCCCTTCCTTCAAGGACCACACGAGATATCTACTTCATCTCATTCCTGAACTCGATCATCTACCTACCACAAAGATGGCCTCCTCTACGAGCTCACTCAACACCCATCTCCCGCCTCCTCCCAAGGCTTCCCCCAAGGCTCATGGGGGTGATGCCGAGAAATCATATGCTTTGCACTCGTCAGGCCGGGAGAACAGCTCTAGTCGCAGCAGGCGGCGTTCCATAGCCCACATGGCCTTGCTCGATACCCAGGCCTCACAACCATCAACAAACGGGGCCCACAACCGCCCCTCCCCTCTATCTTCACTGATACCACCCGAGACTGACACGCTCCCCACCCTCAGCCCAGCAGCCCAGTCACAGTTTGAGGCATACAGCCCGGACAAGCCCTACTTCCCAGGCCAGCCCAAGTCCCTCGCCGGCATCGCCCTGCGCGCCTTCTGCCTGGGCATCGCCCTGGCCGTCGGCGTCATCAGCACCCTCACCGTCCTGCTCCTGACCTCCAGCCCGCTCTGGCGCCTCCCCTTCTTCCTCGCCGCCCTGGCGACCTTCCACTTCCTCGAGTTCTGGACCACGGCCGCCTACAACACGCGCGAGGCCGACGTCTCCTCCTTCCTGCTGACCGCCAACTGGCCCGCCTACGCCATCGCCCACACCGCCGCCGCCGCCGAGTGCCTCGTCGCCAACGTCCTCTTCCCGGGGAGGTCCTGGGCCCCCTTCCACGCGGGCACCTTCCTCATGCTGCTCGGCGTCCTCCTCGTCGTCGTCGGCCAGGTCGTCCGCAGCGCCGCCATGGTCCAGGCCGGCCCCAGCTTCAACCATATCGTGCAGCAGACCCAGAAGCGCGAGCACATCCTCGTCACGACGGGCATCTACGGCACTTTCAGGCACCCTAGCTACTTCGGGTTCTTCTGGTGGGGGTTGGGCACGCAGCTGGCCATGGGAAATGTGGTGTGTTTTGTTGCCTATGCGGCGGTGCTGTGGCGGTTCTTCTCGACGAGGATCATGCATGAGGAGTTGTTCTTGGTCAAGTTCTTTGGGGAGGAGTACGTCGATTACAGGAAGAAGACGGGGACCAAGATCCCGTTTGTGCCTTGAGTTTGACTTCGGAAATGGTGTTGATGTCGGTATGGTGGTTTGGGTTCTGGGTGTGATGTTGATGGGGGGTGTGTACGGGTCACTCACTGTCTATGGGGGCTGATGAATATTGAGTTATTGGGACATATTCTTGAAATGCACAGCATCGACTAAGAACGGCCGACAGAAGCATACGATGTCCGTATCAAGTGAAATCTTTGGACTCCTTAACTGCCCTCTTCGGAAATTCGGACCCTGCCAACGATGTATATTCATACTATTTTCTCCTCACCTTGCCATTATGGAAAGAATATAGCAAGTGATTATAGGCTGTTAGGCTAGGATGTCTGCGATGCAAAGCATTTCTCATCATTGGCTCGCCGTCCCTCAACATATTGAGGCATGGGAGCGTCGCCATCATATCACCCTAGGAGCTATCGCCACTTGCACTCGCGGTGTTATTCGTTTAAAATTGTCAATGTTCTACCAAAGACCAATACACAAAATTGCACGCTATCTAGAGCAAAAACCATACTCCAAGGGATGCCGACGAAAACACATTCAACGCTGTTACTTTTCTGTATACAAGGAAACTCACTTTGCGTTTTCAGCATTCCACTTCTCACTGATGCTCCCATACTTGACCTGCCAGGCGTAGAAGTAACAGAGCGCAGCAAAGGGCTGCCCGAAAGTCGTGAATGTCACCCAGAAGATGCAGTTGCCGATCATCTTCTTGCCCGGTGACTTGGCCTTCTCGAAACGCTTGGTCAAGGCCACGAGGGGCATCTGGATCATCATGCCTGCGAAGGCGACACCTAGATTTGGGGGTTCGAGAGTCAGCAGCTGATAAAAAGGACGGGGGCAGGGGTTGTTGACTTACCGATGATGTTGTGCGTGGGGACCCCGACGGCTAGTTCGTGCAGGAGTGCCGAGATCGTGAAGACTACTATCGCCGCGAAATTGTAAGACCATCCTCTGCCCATGAGTGGTGAGAAGACATGGCGTCTGAAGTAACTCGATACTGGCTTGTTCCATGTTCGCCAGTAAGTGCCCAGACTATCGCTGTTCCACCCTGTATAGATATGTCAGCCATATTCTTCTCTCGTGTTCAGCAGAAACGCCGCTCTGGGCCACCAAAGGCGAACCAAACTTACAGTCATCATAGAATGAACGATCGGCGAACCTCATGACCTCCGCCAGGGCGTTCAGGAACGACTGAAACAGTGCAAAGAACCCTGCCAGCCATATCACGAGCGAGATTGTTGACAATTTTAGCGTCCTCTCCGCCATGGCAGCCAGGTCCCAGTCATTGAGCGCCTTGAAGGAGTTCTGGAGGGTTGGCGCTGCATATTGCGCACTCAACAGCCACATGACCACACAGAGACTGGCAACCTCGGCTAACCTCTTGAGCACAAATAGCCACCTGATCTTTTCCGTCCGGGGGTAGACAGGCTGATAAACCAGGGTAGGTGCCCACCAGAAGTAACACAGATTCCCAAAGGTTATGTTCTCCGGGTACGGACAGGACCTGTACAGCTCCGGGATGGCCTCGAGCTCGCCCGTCTGCGGGTGCAGGTACGCATGCCTGAGATCCCGGTTGGTCAGGGCGTAGGACGCCGTCTTGAGCCAGACGATAATGGCGTGCATCTCCACGATGGTCCCGATAAGCGGGTGATTCACGTAGTAGTAGATCACGAGGGACGTGATGATGAGCGCGGTGGAGATGTTGGCGAAGTGCAATCCCACTATGATGTGCCAGCGCCGTCTGAACCGAGACTGCTCATCCGGGGTCGGGGAGGCCCTGCCGTCCTTCTTTGCGTGGTCAGAGTCATGGACACGCTGGGTGCGCGCCTCGTATGCCGAGAAGAGCTCGATCAGGTAGGCGATGAGCAGACAGCATGGCACGAGGGTGTACAGCACCAAGCCGACCTGGACGTCTTGCTTGCGGAAGTCATGGCATTTCACGCAGATGAGCACACCGTACTGAACTGGTGTCAGCCTCTGGTATCTAAATCATGATTCTTCGGGAAATAGGGAGAGGTGGGCGAGTGTGCAGTATAGCGGGGAGGAGGAGTCAGGAGACAAACCTTTTGAATATTTTCAATCAGGAGACGGAAGTTCCCCGCGACTGTTTACTCGTTGGCACAGGTCACACAACACAAAAACAAGTCTCGCACATGAGATCTGAATGGTATCAACTCACTGAGCACAATAAGCCCCAGGTTCCTAAACCCAAGAAAACTTGGCGTCTCGGTGGCGTCATGGCTCAAGGTGGAGGGCCTGTCCTTGGAGTGTATGGCTGCAAAATGACGATACTTCCTCTGGTTGAGCGCCTTCTTCAGCTCTTTGGTATCGATTGAGACTCCATTGGTATGTGTATGGTCGTCCTCTGGTGGTGACGGGCTGATGGTGATTCGAGGGACGACAGTGGCAGTGGTGGCATCTACGCCACTTGAAACTGCTGTATCCATTCCAATGGCATGAAGAGGGTTCAATTTCCAACCTTGAACGAGGGTATAAGTGTATACGTGGGAATTGTGAGTCAATTGACAAAGGTATATGAGCTCTTGGTGTGTTTCAAAAAGAAGGTTCGCTTATATGTATATATATATCACAATCATAGACTGTCCAAAAAGGGGTGAGGGCGAAGGCGCGATTGAGATGGAGTGATTCTCCAAAAAAAGGGTTGTCTTTATGCAACCTGCGCTTGAGAAAGTTTACTAAGGCCCGGGCGTATATGGGGTGACGGGATATCCGAACTGCCCAATTAAATATATATATATACACCTAGGTAGTATCTGATGTTTTCATGTCCCAGCAGTGTGTAGTGTAATACCGATACCTAGCCAGCTAACTTGTCAAACCGATGACCTTGAGGAGGCCAACACTGATATCATGAAATCATAATGTTAGACTAGATGAGATCCGGAATGAGACTTGGCAGTAGGAAGTAAACTTGGACCCCAGCACCCTGTTTGAGTGTGCTGTGGAGGTACGTACCCGGGTCTTTCAGGCCTCTCAGGCCTCTCAGGCCCCTCAGGCCCCTCAGGCCACCCAGACCCCTGGAATCGGGTGCAGGTGGTACTTCAATCTGTACTGTACTTCCGGCGAGCTTCAGACAGTCAAATACTGCCAAAGTTCATGCAAAGCGGACTTGGTATATGTATAGTCCTTATATAACAATATTAGTGTCTGACATCAGCTAACTGACATATTGAATTTACTGACTTCCAGAACTCTTCATACCAGAAGATAACCTAGGTGAGGACTTGTAATCTCGTTACCTTCCCAGGATTTCAGAGTGAAGACGGAGGTACCCAAGTACCTCGTCTTGGAGAAAACGGGCCGAAAATTGGCCGACGTCAACTGAGAACACCTGCAAAGTGGCCCAAGCTCCCCTTAACCAGCTCCGGCGCGCGATCCACTTTGAGCATATCGCAGCATCAGTCTCACCTTCACATCTTCATCACCTTGCGACTAAATCTCATCACGCTCACTTACTGTTCACCATTTTGTTTTATATCAAATAAAAATACCCATTTTTGAACCTGAAGAATCTAAACCCCAGTGCTGTATGGGATCATAGCGACTATGGCTTACGTCCCCAGGAGGGACTTTGACAGGGGTGGTAGAGGAGGCGGAGGAGGAGGAGGTGGTGGTGGTGGTGATGAGGGAGGCTATGACAACTTCATGAAAGCCAAGGGCAGGCGTAAGTTCTGTCCGTTTTGTTTCGAGCTACCTTCCATTTCGTCCCAATGTTTGCTCTGTCCTAATGTCCAATCATTATCGATATGGACCTACATCACTTCAAGATCACTTCTGTGCACTTGACTTTCAAAGGCTTCAAGTGTTACCGTCGCAGCCAACACAACACTTTCCTTTTAGCTTCTGTACTTCATTGACTTTCACTTGCGAACATGCCTTCATCACCAATGAAGATCTGTCTGGAGTTCTTTCGGGAGGATAAACCCAGTATCTGTTTTCCATCTTGCCAATGAAAATGAATGATATGGGCTCGTTGCTAACTACTTGGGACCTACGCAGGACCCGTTACTGACTATGGCGCTACGGTCAACCATTGGATGCGCCATCGCCTGCCCAAATACAAGGGCTCATATCAAGGCGAACTTGAGAGGCCAAGCCCCAGTTACCTGATCGATGTAGGTTGTCCTCTACGGTTGCATAGATCTTTGGCTTACGAATATCTGTAGATGCTCCCACCGGTGGCCAGGCCTACCAATGCTGCAGACTCGATACCGGGCCGATGGGTTCATCAGTCCTTGAACAAGGTTAAACACCCCGTCAATGTGGTGCGATGGACCCCAGAAGGTCGCCGTCTCTTGACTGCCTCTAGCAGCGGTGAGTTCACATTATGGAACGGCACGGCCTTCAACTTCGAAACAATCATGCAGGCCCACGATTCCGCCATCCGCGCACTCGAGTACTCCAACAGCGACGACTGGTTGATATCGGCGGACCACGATGGTGTTATCAAATATTGGCAACCTAACTTCAACAATGTCGAGAGTATTCGTGGCCACCACGACGCCATCCGGGATCTCGCAATTGCGCCCACCGACTCCAAGTTCGTCACAGCTTCTGACGACTCCACACTCAAGATCTTCGACTTCGCTGCTGGCCGTGAAGACACTACCCTGACTGGTCACGGATGGGATGCCAAGACTTGCGACTGGCATCCTACAAAGGGACTCGTCGTGTCGGGGTCCAAGGATCATCTGGTCAAACTCTGGGATCCACGAAATGGCCGTTGTCTTTCGACTTTGCATGGTCACAAGAACACGGTCACAAAGGTCTTGTTTGAGCGTGTTGCCGGCTTATGTCTAGCAACCGCCGGTCGAGACCAGACTGCTCGTGTCTTTGACCTTCGAATGATGCGGGACATCTGCCTGATTCGGGGACACGACAAAGATGTGTCTACACTGACCTGGCATCCTGTACATGCCAATCTGCTGAGCACTGGTGGCGGTGATGGCTCTCTCTTCCACTACCTTTTGGACGAGGCGAATGCTCCAGAAGGGCACTCGTCCTCCGTCGCCGTCTACGATGCCCCAGATCCAGAGACCGCTCCTGCTCAAACCATTTACCCAGGACACAAGATACCATTCGCGCACGACATGGCGATCTGGTCACTGGACTGGCACCCTCTCGGCCACATTCTAGCATCTGGATCCAATGATCGTCTCACACGATTTTGGACGCGCGCGAGACCTGGCGACACCGACTACCTCAAGGACCAGTATCATATCGGCGAGGCTGCGGCTGTGGCAGGAGGTACCTTTGTCGGATCCAAGAACCGGAGACAGAGGCAAGAGGAGGAAGCACAGGAAGCTGAGGACGAGATGGAAGGTCTGGAAGACCAGAAGATGCCCCTCAAATCAGCCTCCGCATTCCCTGGTATTGGCATCCCTGGCCTGCCACTCCCTGGTACTGGGTCAATAGCCCCACCCCCAATGATACCTGGTGTCGGCGGTTCCTCGGGCCCTGGCATGCCGCCCAATCTTCCTTTCCCTATACCCCCTCCTGGCATGAGTGGAATGGCGCCACCTATCCTTCCTCCTGGACTCGACCCGAATAACCCGCCCGACCTGGCCAAGATCGCAGAGATGATGCAGAAGGCCGGCATACCACTCCCGCCACCCCCCGGCAGTGGCATGGCACCTCCGCCTCCTGGTATGCTGCCTCCTGGTTTCATCCCTCCCCCACCCAACTCTCAGCTCCCGCCGGGCTTTATACCTCCACCCATCCCAATGCCGGGAATGGATGCTGGGGCTGCGGCTAGGGAAGCTGCCTCGGCTAGGAGGAGAGCACCTCTACCGAGCCAGGAGGAGAGCCTCAAGATGGAGCAGAAGAGGGGTCACTATACCCGCCCGCATTAGGAGGACAGTGTTGAGGAACATGCAATGGTATGTTAGGGCGGAGAGGAAGAACATGGCAACAGCGGAGCCATCGAAGACCTTGGCATGCTAGGAATTCATCGGGTACCTATCGAGGCCATTTTGGTATTCTGAGACTGCTGGAAGGGCACAAGCTGCGGACTACCGCACTGGATGCCCTGAGGATGATGTTGGAGCCAATCCGGCATTGGTCTCGGTCAATCGCGACGGCCATAGCCTCCGCGGCACACCAGCCTGAATAGCCCGTCCTGTGTACTCTCGGAAGGATAACACGTTCGCGACTCAAAGGTCCGCTGGGACAGATATTCCTATCCCACTTATTGCTCAACTTGTCGTTAGGAAGTCAACCTAAAACCTACCAGGCTGGACGGTCCCAGGACCAAGAAATGGAGTGGATGAACGAGATAGGCTTTGCTGTCTCGGGGGCAATGACGGCGATGCATCTGATGCGGACTACTCCTTGGAGGTGCTGACAACCCAGCCATGTATTCAAACCAACTCAAGAGTACAATCTCAAAGGCTAGAGATCCAAGCCATCCTAAGTTCAGGTGTCAGGCGATCAGGAGCGTCGGTGGCATGTGATCGCAGAACTCAATCATGCCGGGCGAGATGAGGATTCGAAGCCGGATCCCATTGGCAGGGGAACGGCTTCAGCTGCTGTCTTCTTGCAGCCCCAACACTATGTAGGAACTCTGCCTCCAGGGAGGCTAAACAGAAGGATGCAGAGAGGTGGAACATAATACAAGCAGAATTATCAGTCATGATCGTGAAATATCCTGTATTGAGTCTTGGATAATGGGCTTCCTGTCAAACCCGACGTGTTGACAACTTGACTCACCCCATGCTGACCGATGAACTTATATAGGTACATGATAGGGACGTACTGTAGTGTTCCAGTTTGAACAGGCTCTTATGACTACCTACATGGATCTATCTATTTGCCCTAGCAACGTTCAGACCGGTGATGAACACTGCCCTCCCGAAAACACTCGCCTCCAGCTTCGGGCTTCTGAAGCTGCCATCCCGCCATCCTGGCCCCCTTCATCCCCACCCCCACCCCCTGATGGATGGTGGTGGTGGTGGCATACATCAAGCCCGGGAACAGCAAAAACTGTATCCTGTCGTTGAGAGGCAGAAGCCATCGGTATGCCATATGCAAAAGACTCCGCGATGCCAATACGGATGTGGAAGGAGATGATGTATGATGATATGCCACGCTTGAAATGCAATGCCAAAGCAGCCGAGGAGTATAGGATCACACCTCCGGCCCGCCAACTCCTCGGCAATTATACGTCTGAAAGAAGTAAGGACTCTCCCGACCGGCCCAGATTCGAATCTTGTGTGTGTGTGTGTCTGTGTGCGCAATCCACCTCTTCATGCGAATGCCCCCACAGCTCTCCATATCCCACTTCATTTCCTCGGGGCCGTCAGGGCCTTGGGCCCCTCCTTGCCGAAGGCCTTCTGGCGCTCAGCATACTCCCTGATGACCAGGGAGCAGTTGGCCTCGGCACACAGCCTCCGCCTCCTCTGGACGGGCAGCTTGGTGGCGAACTCGACGCCGCTGGCCCTCTCGACGGCCTCGAGGGGCACCTCGAAGTCGGTGATGGGCTTGTTGTTGGGGATGACGGCGTTGGGCAGGACGAAGGCGCCCAGGGCGACGTCGCCGCCGACCTTGCCGTCCTCGGCGAAGATGACCTTGTAGAAGTGCGTGGGCACGGCGACGTTGGGCGGGTTGCCGATCATCTCGTACTTTGTGTACCACTTCCCGTCGGCCGGGTCCCGCCGGGGCAGGTACAGAGGGCCGGTGACGATGCGCACGGAGGGGTAGCGGTCCGTCAGGCGGCGGCAGAAGTCCTCAAAGTGCGCCCAGTAGTCCCGGTTGAAGCCCTCGCCGACCTGGGGGCACATGTTGCTCAGGTAGAAGGTGTCGTTCATGGCCTGCTGGCTCCACTTGCAGTCGGCGGCGGGGACCTGGTGGCCGCGGTCGTAACCGGACCGGAAGTAGTCCTTGAGCCGGGCGCGGAACTTCTCGGGCACGCTGTCGTCCTCGACGAAGTTGCTGTGCTTGCGGTCGCCGTTCTTGGCCGAGAGGGAGGCCGGCGTGATGTGCTCGACCACCCAGTGCGGGTTGCGCAGGCGCCGGTCGTACGAGGAGACGAGGCCCGACCGTGTGGCGAGATCGCTGATGGGGCCCGGGAAGCCGTACTCGAAGAGCCCTGCGGGGTCGACAGGGGCGCCGAGGGCGGCGGCTGTGGTGCCCGGCACGGGGGCTGGCGCGCCGAAGACTTGTGTGGCTGGGACGGGGGCGGTAGGGGGGAAGGCGCTGCCCCCTGTGGAGGAGACGGTCGTGGTTGTTGTGGTGAGGGTTTTGGGGGCGGCGGGTTGGTCTTTCTTGTCTGGTCGCATCATAGCTGCTGCAGTGACGGCGGCGCCGGTACCAGCGCTCACAGCTGCTATAATTGCAAAGGTAGCCTTCGACATCTTGGGCGGTCGTTCTTTTCGGGGGAAGGGTGTGGTTATTATTGGGATATGAATATGTATTGTACTGCCGGCAGAAGGAGGAGAATGAGAAGGAGAAGGAGAATAAGCACGAGGGAATGACTGTGTCAGGCGAGGTTGTTAGGATGAGCAAGTCGAGCAGGCATGTATGGTCCGCCTTGTTCACGCGGCTGACAGGCTTGAATGTAGCCTCGTAAAAGTTGTCTTGCCTTGGCTCGAGGAGTTGTCGTAGAGTCAAGTGCACTCCGGAGAGTCTTGGAAATTTTTCGTCAGCCTCTTCAGCTGCTTCTGCTGGCGCGGCAAGGGTTCAGCCGTGACCATGCAGTATGTACATAGTACTATGTACTATTTAGCAGCAAGT
>LKEA01000024.1:227797-279537 GCA_003795315.1 Cytospora schulzeri | reverse complement strand
TACAGTAGGTAGGTAGTTGTTCAGATGTGGCAGGGGGGTCCAGGTCTGCAGGTTCGGAGGAGATTATCGCCATATTTCCTTGTTTGGTTTAGCACGTGCAGATCTGGTCGTGGGGCGGAATGACCCCGTTTTGTGACTTGTGCCTCGTTGTCGTTGTCGAACCCGATCTGCTGTTCTCTCCTGTTGTAGTGTAGCGAGAACACTCTCATGTTGCGTGTCTCTTCCATGTTTCTTCATTTGGTTATGGAAGTTCATCAGCTGGTTTCTCCCCCTGCATGCACATGCATCGAGGTATTCGTATTGTGTGGTGAGAAGGGGTGTTGTTGTTTTGCCATACTGAGATACTGAGATCAATGGATAGTAGCAGGACATCTGGAGTAGGTACATGATACCTCGAATATGGTCCAGCAGTCCAGGTGGGCAGGACACAGACCACCTGGGCAGTTGACCTGGGCCGCCGGCAGGAACGAACCAGCGCAACGGCCATCAAGGTTCAATGTTCAATGTCCAAACTCGTCTGAGTAAATGGGCCGTTGCCATTTGTCAGGGTCGATCTAAACAAAACCCCACCTGCCATGTACTAAGTAGGTATACATAGTACATGTCCCGGTGTACCTCTGTACCTGTGTAACCGTACGTACCTCTTATGACATCGATGTTTTTTATCGCTGGTCGCTGCTTGCCTTGTTCCAATTGTTACTACTCAGTACCACATACTCTTTTTTTCTTTTCCTCTTGTGGATAACGCCCCGAATCTAGGGGTTCTTCTTCGACTGGACCAACTAAATTAAAACCAGAAACAGTGCTACCTTAGATCACCTTGGATCATCTAGACTTTCTAGTGTTGGAGTCTAGGAATTTCACTTGGTGGCTCTCACTCAGCCTTACGATCGAACCATCCATCGACACGGCTTTTGCATCATCGCCTTTGTCCAAGCCTCTCTCTCTCACCGAGCCTAAAATCAACTATATCATCTCTTGATATCCGCTGTGCTCTCATCACCTGCCTTGCAGCATTCTGGCCACCAACACATACGCCTTAGTTTCTGGTCTTCTGGCCTTCTGGTCTTGATTAGCAGCCTGAAACCCAACACGGCAAGCGGAAGGTGCGCACCTCATTGCAGACCAATCCTACGACTAGCGCCGCTATACGGCGACACACACCCTTTTCAGGTCCTGGCAGGGCTGAACTGAGAGGCCCTGGTAGCAAAGTGCATACTGCACCGACTTGCCAAGTCTATCATCCATCCATCTTTATTCAAGGCTGGTCCAATCCTTTGGGACAATCTCAACTACGATACTCCATCACGCCACCATCACTACCACGCTCTAGCTCCTTTTTCTTTACCTTACCCAGTGCATGCATATATCGATCTACTACTGCAAGGCACCGGATCTGAGATTCACCAGGGGAGCACCAGTCAGAGGCCACACGGCTCCAACAGCCGATCATGGAGGGATCCGGTGTGAGCAATGACACCCGCGGGTGGATCATGTGCTTCGTGAGTGGCATAGGTGGGTGACCTCCCCTCAACCTTTTCACTGACCCCTGAGACACACACACATACACACACACAAAAGACTGTACTCAGTGGGATCAGAGACCAAATCACATGCTAACAGCCCGTTTGTCTGTCCAAACAGCATGCATCATGGGCGCCAGTGTGATATGCGTTGACCTGTTGATCCGCTACATACCTGGCAAGGCCGACTTTCGAATACAGGATAGCAGTTCATTTCTAGCCTGCTCACTGAGCTTGAGTTTCGGCGTTATGGTGAGTGATATGTTCATGTTGTCTCGCTTTTCTCTTGCTGCCAGCAATGGTGAGTAATGTCTGGTATGGCTGACAGCACTATGCGTCCCAGATCTTCTCGTCGCTGCATAGTATGCTGCCCGAGTCGCAGGACTATCTTAAAAAGGATAAATGGAATGACTCCGATGCTGGCCTGATTATGATGGGATGCTTCATTGCAGGATTTGTTGGCATCCAAGGTTTATCGAGGCTGTTACATCGGATCAAGCCCTCCCATGTTGTCGACTGCGACCATTCGCACGATGAGGCTCTCGACGAGGAGCATGGTAAACATAGCCACTCTAACGGTCACTCTATCGCTCCAAGTCGGCAGCCATCACGGACTGGTAGGACCAGGACGCGACTATCGTCACGTGGAAGGCGGATAACAACCGTCACTAAGCTGCATGACGACGGCCACGGCCACGGCCACAGCCACAGTCATGGTCCCGCCCATACCCATGCCAGCGAGTCGACACCACTCTTGCTGTCTACAAGCGAGCAACAGCCGAATCGACGGCCTTATCCCGACCCCCAGCAGCAGAACACTTCGGCCATCAGCGACACTCTCCAGCATGGCCACCTAGCAGCACCCAAGCGTAACTCCCTCGCTCCCCGCCGGACCTCTCTAAAGGGTGTGCGTGACCGAGTGGTGTCCTTCGTCAAGGATACCAAGAGCACCTGTGATGCTGATGGGCCATGTTTTGGATACAGCGATCCGTGTGGACAAGAGTGCTTCAAGCACCTCAGCTCACGAACCTCGATGTCACGGTCGAAATCCCATTCAAGCCCAAAAGTAAACTCGGGTTTCTTTCAACCACCAGCGCCACTGTTCGAGCGTGTCTCAGAGGAGGGCAGTGAATACAACTCGTCAACAGTCTCACCAGGTTCCCGCCAAGCTCTCTCCCATGGACCAGTCTTTGTGTCCGAGCATCACGACCATGATCATGCTCATGACCACCACGATGAGGATGAACCCCCCTCAGCGCCAATGTCGGAAGCGAGCACCGACCTTGAGTCTCAAGACGCCGCACACCACCACCATGTCCCGACCAACGCCTTCCTCTCCATCGGTCTGCAGACCGTCATCGCCATCGCCCTACACAAGTTCCCCGAGGGCTTTATCACATACGCCACCAACCACGCCAACCCGAAGCTCGGCTTCAACGTCTTCATGGCGCTATTCGTGCACAACATTGCCGAGGGCTTCGCCATGGCCCTGCCGCTGTACATGGCGCTCAACTCGCGCCTGCGCGCCATCGCCTGGTCGAGCCTGCTGGGGGGCGCCAGTCAACCACTGGGGGCTGGCATCGCGTGGCTAGTGTTCAAGGTGTTTGGCTCCGGCGGCGGCGGGGCAGGGGAGCAAGGGGGCCAAGTTGGTATCGACAACACGGCGTATGCGGTCCTGTTCGCCGCGACGGCTGGCATCATGTGCAGCGTGGCGCTGCAGCTATTTGTGGAGAGCCTGAGCCTGAACCACAACCGGAACCTGAGCATCGCGTTTGCGTTCTTGGGCATGGTGCTGTTGGGGGTGAGTAATGCCATTGCTGGTCATCACTGATTGGGCCCAGCGGAGCGTTTTTATATAAACACAATCGACTACCTACGATGAAGAACGAGAGGAGAAGAAACGATGAGCATGATGGATGGTATAGAAAGCAAGGGGCGGGATGGTTCGACGGCATTGGTTATAGATTCGTCTGTTTTGTGTTTGTACAGGTCACTACGGACGGCATTGTGATGGGATTCCACGGTTGTTACCATTCGGTGTTTTGTTTTGGGGTCGGGAATATCCTCCTGTCTGGCTTGGCTGACTGGACTCATTCGGTCCAGTCGTTTGTTAATTCTAAATGGCATGTCTGCGTCGGTACGCATCGATCGAGGCGACCATGGCGTTTGTGTTTTTACTGTGGTTGCTGTCTATTCTTGCTTTCAGAGGAAATTGTATAGGATACCAAAGCTCAAGCAAGCGGTGGCCGGCGTGGCTGTTTAGGTTGTCGCAAGATCAAAAAGAATTACAATGAACGCACGCACCGGCATCACATATCAGCACATGTGGCAACGCTTCATGTCTGCGAAGAGGACCTTCATTCTCTGTTCCAGCGTAATCTCGCAATCATTTGTGTCCAGCTCAGCTAAAAAGAGCCGAGCAAATCCCATGTGTCGTTTCATTATAAAGCCACCCATGTGCGCTGTCTATAGACCAGGTCCATCTTCCTGTCCATTTGATTCCCTTTCCCGTACCAAATCACTCAACGCCTTGGGCAAAACTCAAAGGGGGGTATCGTTGTGCTCAAATCCCATCATATATAAGCAAGCAAAAATAGAAAGCAAAGAAAAAAAGAAAAAGAAGAAAATCCCAATCTGATCCTTCCTTAAGAAACTCCGTGCTTGTGTTTGTTGGTTTGTTCGTGTGTGTGTGTGTGTGTGTGTGTGTGTGTGTGTTTACTTCCTCCCTCTTCCTCTGTTCAAGACTGCAGGAACAAGTTCGGGTCGATGACAGCGTCCCAGTCGACGAGCTGCATCATGTTGGCCTCCTCCTGTGCCGAGTCGACGGACGACAGCACGGGCCGCTGCCCATGATCATCATCGTCAGGCAGAGGCACCAAGAAGTCGCGCCGAAGGGGAACCTCTGAAACCCCTCCCTCTCCACCACCAAAGGTCTGTGCCTGTCGTGCCTGCGACGGCGGCACCACCGCCTCGGGCGCGTGCTCGGGGTGGTCGGCCCGGGTGTGGTTCTGGAGGTCGGCGTACCGGATGAAGCGGGCGTTGCAGCCCGGCGCGGTGCAGACGACCTGCCGGCGCTCGTGGTCCGCCACGCCCGAGATCTCGTTCAGGAAACTCGTGCCGGACGTGAGCCTCGACGACTGGTCCTCCTCCTGGTGGTCGTAGTGGTATTGCGGCGGGTTGTAGTAGCTGGACCCGGGGCCGGATTCCGGGCGGGGGACGCCGAGGTGGACGAAGAGGACGTGCTGGACCAGCTTGGCCTTGTCGACGAAGCCCTCGCCGCAGCCGTGTGCTGCCCAGTCCCAGCCCTCGAGGAGGTCGGGCCCGGCACCGTTGAGGTCCACCTTTCCGCAGACGAAGCGCATGCCCTCGTGGGCGGTGCGGTAGTGGGCCGTCATGTTGGACTTCTTGGTGAACTTCTTGCCGCAGGCCGGGTGTGTGCACACGACCGTCTTGCGGTCCTCGAGGGTGAGCCCGCTGTGGTAGATCTCCATGTGCTGGTCGAGCTCGTACTGGCCCGTGAAGCGGACGTCACAGAAGATGCAGTTGACGTGCTCGTGGCGGATGTGCTGGTCCAGGAGGAACTGGGTGGTGAAGCCCACGGGCTCCTTCTTGTCGGCGGCCTTGGCCGCCTCCTCGCAGCACTCGTCGCACCAGAAGCGCAGCTCGCCGTGGTCGCGGTCCCTATGCGAGGCCAGGGCGTTGGCCGTGTCGTAGCTGGCGCCGCAGCCGACGTGGGCGCAGGGGAAGGGCTTCTTGCCCATGTGCTCCTTGAGGACGTGGCGCTGGAGGGTCTGGTGCTTCCGGAAGGACTGGGCGCAGGGGGGGTGGCCCCGGCAGCGGTAGCGCTCCTCGCCCTCGTGGACCTTCTGGTGGCGGCGGAGGCGGGTGCCTGTGGAGAAGGCCTTGTCGCACGTGTCGCAGACGTACTTGGCCTCCTTGGTGTGCGAGATGAGGTGCTGCTTCAGGTGCTTGTTCTCGGTGTAGCTCTTGCCGCAGCCGTCGTAGGTGCAGGCGTAGGGCCGCTCGTTGTTGTGTGATCGGAGGTGGGCCAGGAGCCGTGCGGGCCGGTTGAAGGTCTTGGGGCAGTCGGCGACGGTGCACTGGATGATCTTCTGCTCCGAGGGATAGCTTCGCTTCTTGGAGGTCTTGGACGTTACGGACGGGACGGTTGGAGGAACGGTTGGGGGTGTCGGTGGATCAGCCGGGGCTGGAGCGACAGTTGTTACATCGTCGCTGCCGGTGAGAGAGGCACTCTCTTCTGCTACACGCGCTAGTCAGTATGATGTGAGAAAAAGAGAGTGAAGTCTGAGTGGTTTGGTTGGGTGGTTATTTGAGGAATCGATCGGGAATCATTGGTTTGCATACCTGTGCTAAATTCTGGGATTGTATCCATCAACTGCTTCTTTGCACCATCCTCTGGACCATAGTCATCGTCATCATCCACCTTTCGCTTCATCTTGGTGGTCACACAGCAGCCCAGCTGTTGTTTTGTATTGTTGTATTGTTGTTTTGTTGTTTAGGTGGAGCCAAATAAGGCGGGAATTGGAAGTTGGCGGGTGAAGTGATCTTCAATTAATTATTGAATGGAACGACTCGACTACTACTTTTTTTTTGATGGTACATTCAGCCGTGCTTGGCCCAAGCTTCTTTTAATATGGGGCCTGAACCCCAGCTCAGCCACATTGATTGGCTAATCCGGCTACAGATAATCCCTGTACATTTCAGCCTTGTCCTGCGCTGCTAAAGTTTTTGAGATTTGCCCATTTTCCTGTCAACGTAGCTAATCACTGCTCATTAATCCACAACAACAACAAAGGAACCACCACACCACTACCACCACAATCTATCTCCTCCCTCCACATTCCTTCCAATCCAGCAGTAGTGCTGTTGAAATATTCGAAACAAAAAATAAAACAACATGTCTGACTACGGCGGCGGTGAGGACGATTTCGGCAACGAGGTGGGCGGAGCCGGTGCTGGGTAAGTTCGCGAATCCAGGTCACGTCCTGGTCCTGGTCCTGGTCCTGGTCCTCGTCCTACTGCTTGCTGTTGCGATGCGCATCGTAATGACAGATCGCTAATACATACGACCCCTTGCACCCACAGTGAGGAACCTTACTACGATGATGAGGAGCCCCAGGAGGAGTACTACTCCCCCGAGGCCCCGGATGTCGAGCCAGGCGAGAACGGCGCGGTGGCCGATGAGGATGCCGACAACATCATCACCTCGGGCGACCCCTCCGCCGCCGCCAGGGAGAACTCCAAGTCGCACAAGGACAAGAGGATCCCCAACGAGCTGCGGACGACCACGCCTTACATGACCAAGTACGAGAAGGCGCGCATTCTGGGAACCAGGGCTCTGCAGATTAGGTATGCACGCACGAACGCACGCACATTACGCGCTCCTGTCAAGATGGAACGAGCAAGAGACAGTGTGCTAATATGATTGGAAAACATAGCATGAACGCCCCCGTTCTCGTTGACCTGGAGGGAGAGACAGACCCGTTGCAGATCGCCATCAAGGAGTTGCGCGAGAAGAAGATCCCGCTGATCGTGAGGCGGTACCTGCCTGATGGATAGTAGGTTGCCCCCATTGTCGTCCCGTCGAGCTACTTGCGACCTTTGCTGACCCTTTCGTCTAGCTACGAGGACTGGACTTGCGAGGAGCTGCTGCAGTGATTGACGGTAAATCGTATCAAAGTATCACTGGCGGTGCTCCGTCAAAGCCTCTATAGGCTCGCAAACTGCATTAGCGAAGGCGTTCAGGTTCGGAAGGGAAAGACAAAATATGGGCTGTGGATCTTGCTAAGGATGGAAGCCACTGCTTGGCTGTTAATCTGAAATTGCTCAGGGTGTATGCGAAGGTCGTTCGTTCACTTGCGTATGCAATTCAGTGACACGTCGTTGGCTTTGGTGTCCCTGGCTTACCGTAACCTGATTCCAGAAATGCGCTGAGCATGGTTTGGAGGGCGGGGTGGTTCCTCGCGTTCCAGAAGCACGAGAGGCTGGTGTGTGCCAGTTGAGCTATCATGTATGGTCATGATTAGGACCGGCCCAGGCGGTTCTTGGGAGTACAACTCCAGTCTGGATACTTATAAATCCACATGTCGTCCGCTGGCAACAAGAGCTGCTCGCTAGGCTGGGGCCGGGCCAGGGTTCAAAAGGAGCAAGCACAGAGCAGATTGGGCCACTGGTGTCCTGCAGGCTGGTTCTATACTCTTCCTCCGGGCTGTTGGCTGCCTCTTGCGGCAGACCTCACAGGCTTGCTGCCGACGCCTCGATAGTCGCAGTTGCCGGTAGTTAGCCAAAATTCAAGACAGGTCTTGCCATCTCATGGCATCCCATGTACATGTCAAGCAAACTCCAGTGCAAGACTGGCCCCATTAACTATTCGAAGCGGCCAAAGTTGCTATTGCTATTGCTGGACCGCAATATCTTATCCTGTATTGTGGAAGCAAGCAGCTCTTAGAGATATATGGCTTAAAGCTCTCAAAATTTCATTGTTCCTCAGTGCATAATGCAAAACTTAATCCAAAGTGGACAGAAGTAGTCCATGAAGCCTCGATCCCCGCCCGACCTCACCCACCCGCGACAGCAATCCCGCGACGGTCGCACCCTGATCCGCCTCACGCAACAGTCGAGCCATGACCCTGCCACACACGAGCACCCGATGACACAGCGCAAACGCATCGGCCCTCGACGCCCACCCCAGCGGGCCGTCATCCCCCGCGACCTGCCCGACCAGCACCTCCAGGGCCCCCTCGGCCCACGCCTTCAGCGCCGTGAGGGAGCTGTCCATGACCAGCACCATCCTCTCCGCCCCGTCGGGCCCCTGGACGGTGTCCACGTCCCACTCCATCTCCCGGAAGATCCCGGCCCACCGGTTCGTCTCCCTGACCTCGTCGATGAACAGGTTCTGCTCCTCCACGGCGAACAGGCTCTCGTCCACCGTCAGCGCGCCGGCGAACTGCTCCCGGGGGGATGTCCACGCCGACAGGTCCTGCACGCCGATGTCGACGGCGACCAGGGGGTCGCCCACGAGCCGACAGGCCGCGTATGCCTTGAACTCGTTGGTCCGGCCGAGGCGCCGCCGCGTCCACGACAGCAGCGCGTCGGCCGCGTCGACGGCGACGAGGGGCTGCGGGTGGTGGTTTCTGTGACGTGCCTCGCCGCCGCCGCTGCCATCGGACGTTATAAAGGCGGCGGCTATCGCGCCGACGTCGCGGATCTCGTCGTCGTCGTCGGTGAGGGTGTTGTGCAGGGCGAGCAGGAAGGGCAGGTACGCCGCGTCCGTGATGCTACTACTGCCGGCAGCATCCGTGCCGATGGCCGTGGCGAAGGACCGGAGGGACCGGGCGGCGGCCATGCGCATGTCGAAGGTGTTGCTGTCGTGCAGGGCGTCGGCCATGGCCTTGCCCCAGGACCGGAGCTTCTGCTCGAACAGGAAGAAGGACATCTGGCCGTTGTGCCTGAGGGCCTGGGCGGCCACGATGGGGCCCGAGGCGAGGATGATGGCGTTGGCCAGGGCCGGGTTGATGGTGTCGTGGAGGAAGAGCCGGAAGGGGTCCATGTCCTCCGGGCCGGGGAGGTCGCCGATCTGGCCCTTGGTGATGTACTCGTCCATGAGCTCTGCCAGGTTCGTCAGGGCCGCGGCTCGGGCTTCGGGCACCTTTGAGTACTTGCACACCTCGAGGTAGAGGAGGCAGAGCTCGGGTGCTTGTTCGTCTCCCCAGAGGGTTGGGATGGCTTCCAGTAGGGCACATGCCGTGTCTGTGTCGTTGGCAAGGGCGTCGCGGAGGCAGGCCTTGAGGACTTCCAGATCTCTGGATGTGGTCGCCTCCTGCATGGCCCTGGTACCCAGGCGGTTATCGAGGAGAGCTCTGGACGCGAAACGACGGCCTGTGGGGTAACCACTTGCTTGGCTGATTCTCGTCGCGGATTCGGTAGCCACGTTTCGTCCCGAAGGGTCCAGCTCCCATAGGAGGTTCTGAACCTCAGTGTAGGCAGCCCATGTCTCGGAACACATCGAAGCGTCTTTCTCGAAGGCTTGCAGAGTAATCTTCAGGTCCTCGAACTCTGTTGCGTACATCCTTTCCAGGAAGAACTTGATCGTGAGGAGAGTTCCGTGCATCCTATTGGCCGAGCCCCGTGAACCCTCCAGTAGTCCCTGGATGGAAGACAGCCATTCCTCGTTTTGGAAGAATGAGCACAGAGTTCGAGCAGCAATCTCTCGCACATGCCATTGACGACTGCCAAGGTACGTGGCAATCAGGGTGTATAACTCATCCCGGTGAGACTCTGGAGGTCCGGCCCGTCTGATGATGTCCAGCGCGGGGAAGACCGATTCGGCCGCCGAGCTTTGTGTCAGGGTGCCTGGTTCCATGGCTTGCTGTCCTGACTGCAGGAGGTTCAAGAGAATTGGTGGGAGGGAAGAATACTTGGTATATGAGATCCGCAGCGTCTTGCCGTCCCAGCCCGACTCCATTGAGGACTTGGTCTCGTTGGTGCCGAAAAGACTATCCATGAGACTCCGTAGGAGCAAAAGTGCGCAGTTGCGAATTGCCCATACCTCTGCTTTCAAACTGTTTGTGGCGAGTTGAAGGCATTCTGGCAGATAGAGCTCTGCCTTCTTGCTGAGAAGGGAGCTCTTGAAGACCTCCTTGAGACAGTTGAAAGCGTGAACTTGAGGCAGATTTGACCCGTCCGTCTCAGAAACTCGCGCTGGCTTTTGTGCGATTTCCTGCAATGTCCGAATCACCTCCTGGAAGGATGGGCTGCTCGCATTCGAAGCCAGGAGTCCCGTTATCAGAGCTGGTATACCGGCTGACCGACGTGTTGTGGACCTCTGATCGTAGATGCACGCCAGTGCACCCTTGTACCACGCCCCGAGCAGCGAGTTCTCATCCGTCGAAGACGCAATGCGAGGGTCCAGAGCGTGCTGACAGCAGCAAGTGAAATTGAGCGACACCGAGCTGAAGGCACCACGGTGCCTCAATGTTGACAGCTGCGTGAAGGCCAAGTTACCAGCGCTGCTGAAAACTTCTGGTGTTGGCAGAAGACAACCTTCTGCGCGTGCAAACTTCAAGTTGCCGACGATGGTCCGCAATAGGTTGCTGGATTCGTGGATCGCCCGGAAGCTGTAACTGAGGAGGCCCTTCGTATCAAGGCCCTCGATCTCCTCCAGTTCTTCAGGAAGATGGCCCTCGGGCGAGTCGTCGCACAGCACGTAGCTGACGGCATCCCAGATTCGCGAGCAGAGACTCACGATCCGCAACTGCGGCCCAGACATGAGTTTGAGCTCGTCCCCACTGTATTGACTGAGCGAGAGGACATCCCACATGTATCGCACGGCGGCAAAGTCCCCATGGACTGGCTCTCCCATGACGGCTTGGCCCAGGTCCTTCTCAGCCCTACCGATCTTCAGCTCCAGCTCATCTAGAGTCTGCGAGAGAAGTGCCACTCGTTGCTCGAGTGTGCTCTGCCAGGCACATAGGAGACCGTGGGCACGAGCTGCGCCGTCAGAATGGTCGGCGCGGCCAGTGCGAGACGCCTGCCCAGCTGCTCTTGAACAGAACTCGCTCAGCAGTTTCAAAGGAGTGGTGGTTGGTAGCTTATCTCCCACGGTAATCTCAGCTTGTATGGCCTCAGCTGGGTACATCATCAATAGACTGGTCGCTGCTTCTCTGGCGTCATCAAATGGGTCCATTATGAGGTCCAGGATTATGCGAATCCACTGAGGATCTTGATAGATCTGTTGCTCTGCTGGGGTTGGCATCTCTTTCCCAAGTCTGACAACGGAAACCAGAGCTTTCAAAGCAGTAATGTGTCTCTGGTATGATGCCGTGGGAACAAGCTCCTCGAGCAGGAATTGCAGGTACCAGCTGAAGAACTCTTCATGAGCTTTCAGTGTGTCCCGCAGCCATGGCTCTCCAGCGTTCAGGATTTCCTTCGCTCCTTTGCTGATATGCGTATTCACCGGTGTTCCAGTGGCTTTGGTTTTGGAAGCCTTCACTGCTTGTCGGGAGATATCCCTCTCTATTAAGGACATGGCTCCCTTGATCCTCTTGACCATGTTCTTCGAGTGGCCCAGGATCTCATTTCGAAACTTAGCATCGGAATCTGCATGACATGACTTCAGATGCTTCCTCAATAGTTCGAAGGACATCTGCGAGTAGGGTCGTGTAGTGGACGAAGACGTAATCAGGAGAGACATAGCAGAGGCCCGGACATCGTGAGAGCTGTGGATTAGGAACCGTTCCAGAACTTCTCGGTTCAAGACTACGACGTTGTCTGCCTGTTTTGTTCCGTTGGGGCCTGTAGAATGGTAAGAGACTGTGTTATCACGGCTGCTGAATGGAATACTTACTCGGATCGTCAACAACGGAGGACTTCTTGCCAATATCCAGAGCAGCAAGATGGAGTAACGCTGGGACGTCCAGCTCGTCGCTCTGGGCGTATTCCTCTGGTCGCCTATTGTTAAGCTCTTCAAGGAATGCAACCGACAGAGCACGATCATGCTTGAAAAGGGGGTCCATCAGATAGTTCTTGGCGACCTCGAGGAGATCTGGGTTGGTAGAAAGGGCGGCCTCTACCCATCGGCGCATGAGTCCGACGTTGAATTCGGCGCTCGTTGTCCTTGCAGGGTCCCGAGAAGATGAGTATAGACCACTGAATACGATGACCAGCAGTTTTCCAGCCACCGGACAGGCGTAGTGATGTGTCATCCAACGGAAAACTTCGGTAACCCATTCATGCCATAGGTTGATTTCTGGCTCATCGGCCAAGTCTGGACGGACTTTTTTATATTGCCGTACCACGTCGTCCAATGTGAAGATTTTCTTAGCAAGCAAATGGTTTAGGCAGCTCAGACTGGACTTGACAAGTGGACGCATCGACTTCCTTCCGATGATTGCGACTAGGGTTGACAGAATGTCCTCCTTCACAGCCTCTCGGACCTGGGTGTCCGGATTCTGCGGTATCACCGTGGAAAGCAGATCGAGTACGAGCCTCATGGACCGATGTGCGTCTTTCTCATTCCACTCAATGTAGAAGTTTAACATGTTGTTGGCGATTTCCTCTGAGAAGGCCCATCGTCTCAGGGACTCATCCTTAGACTTGGAGCTCAGCTGGACGAAGCCACACAACTTGACGCAAGCATTTGCAGTGGAACTGCGAGGTTGAGAAGCATTGTCGAGAAGTTTTTCAAACATTTCCTGGGCCGTTCTACCACAAGGATTAGCATACATATATCGAGTATCATCGTTAGGCTTTCTTTACTCACCGAACCAGATCCTCCTGTGGTCTCTCTTGAAGCCATGATACCAGGGTATTGGCATTGATGCCATTTCCCTCCAGGGGTGGCAATTCGATCGGGTCCATTTTCAGGTAGTTGCTTTAAAGAATTTAAGAAGTGACCTTGGACTGACAGGAGAGTCTCGTAGATATGTGAAAACTCTGCAATTTAAGAAGACTCCCAAGGTGTCTCTCAGGATTTATGACGATGAATATATCATATCATAGTAACTGTGATGCATGGAATGTAAGGGAACACAATATCTCATCAACACATGTTTTTATACCAAAGGGAATATGTTGTATATTTTATGTAGGGCCGTCTTCCAAGGAGAGAAGTGAGTTGAGTCTCTCTCACTGATGTGCGATGCTCTAGATCGGCCACCAAAATTGGTACGTACCTCTGTAAGTGCGGACCCCTGTCAACTGGTACATACACCACCCAAGTATCCAGGTACCTTGTTACGCCCATAATTGATCCACTGTGCACGGGCCCCTCCGCTTTATCGGCCGGTCCAGGAAGGATGTCATCGTCTTTGTTGGAGCTGGGAATTTTTTTCGAGGCTCAAGTCAAGCGATCAAGCAATCAACCGACGACTTCACTCCGGGCACACCACCACATGCTCCAGAGCTCCCTGCCTCCACCCACTTGTCACCGTCGCGAAGATCATCGCATGCAACTTACTTTACAACACTTGGTCAACTTCTCTTCTTTCTTCTTTTAGTTTCTCCCTCTCTCTCTCCCAAAATGTCGTCCCTCTGGAATGCATTGACAGGACAAAAGTCCAACCAAAAAGACTCTCAACACGGTAATGCGCCACCACAACACCCAGAGCCCACTGCCAGCTCTCAACCCCAAGCCTTCGACCCGTCCTCAGCACAAGGCGTCGACTCCTTCCTCAACAGCTCTGCCTTCGCCGACCCTTCACAATTACATCCCCTTGCCGGCCTCAACAAGGATGCCCTCGAGTACATCACCCTAGAGGACTCGGCCCTCTCCGACCTCCCCGGCGGCCAGTCCGTCCTGCCCTCGCGCGGCTTCACAGACGACCTCTGCTACGGCACCGGAATCACATACCTGTCCGCACTGACGATAGGAGGAGCATGGGGACTGCAAGAAGGACTCCGGAGGAGCGCGGGACAGGCGCCAAAGCTGCGACTCAACTCGACCCTGAACGCCATCACGAGGCGGGGACCCTTCCTGGGCAACTCGGCTGGTGTGGTTGCGATCGTGTACAACTGTGTCAACTCTTACATCGGCTACGTGCGGGGGAAGCACGACTCGGCAAACAGCATCGTCGCCGGCGCATTGAGTGGTATGCTGTTCAAGAGCACGAGGGGTCTGAGGCCAATGATGATCTCGGGCGGAATCGTGGGAGGTGTTGCTGGTGCCTGGACGGTAAGTTTGCATGCTGGAGACGGCCCGACACGGTGAAGCTGGCTGGTACTGACGCCTTTGGCAGATCACGCGGAAGACCTTGTTCCCGACAAATGATGAGCACCACCTATGAGCTTTGGACGGGCTAGATAGGATGGAAACGGCTCGGAACGAATCGAAGAACGCCCCAAAGTCTACGAACGGAGCTCTTGCGGCCTAACATGTCGGGTCGAACGAACGAGCGAATGATCAGGGCGGGATGAGACCTCGCGAGGGAAACGTCAAAATGGAGCAGCGACCATTGCCTAGTGGGGGGTTCGTTCAGCAACAGAATATTGAACTCAGGGCAATGATGGTGTGGGTGGTCTGTTCGAGTAGGTGAACTAATTTCATGGTCTTGTCGGTATAGTGGCCAGCATAGCAATGGATGATCTCTCCTCATGTTTGGGAACTTGTACAATAGAAGAAGGGGGGCTTCATGACCATAGAGGGCTCAGGGAGCATGCCAGCCAGTGACTCTGGCTGGAGGCGAATAGATGAAATCGACATTCAGACTCTCCATTTTCTGTCTCGAGTGGGCAGAGTTCTGGTTATGGTGCAGTTGCATTCCATATGTCATGAAGACTGTAAGTGCCCAGGTGTTTCCAAAGTTGGCAACCTTCCGTGAAACATGCTACTGTCTGGTGGACTTGGGCTCTACACTACCCTTACAGCACAGCGGACGCCATGTTTGCCAGGAAGTTCTACTTGGAGCAGCTAGAGTAAGGCGGCAGGCCAGTTCCAGTGTTGACTTTCTACATAGGCAGCCCCGCTAGGGGATTATCGTACAGCAAGTGTACCTTCCTTCTATCTGCAGCCGTCGCAACTAACCTATCCTCATCTGCTTACAAGTACGGACTGGAAAGGTACATCACATGTTGTCGCAAACATTCAGTCCCACGGCTTGACATCCTACGATCGTCGCGTACATGCAGTTGGGATGGCTTGGATTCCATCGCAACCCGCCGAGTATGGCATCTCGTCATCACCCAGTTTTCCCAAGTCTCCCCCTGGCAGACTGAACATCTACGATATGAGTTCGACCGACCTCGCCAACCACTTCATCGAGATCATACACAGAACGCGGGGAAAGAGCTTGATCAAACAGGACCTCAAGCGTGTTCCCATGGACGTCGGCCTCATTTCCAACTCGGACCAGCTGGTCATCTACAATACTCAACAGAACTGTCTCTACAAGTACCGCATGGACGAGGTGCCTAAGGATATCACACATAAACTGGAGAGTCTTGCGCGTGCGCAGGACTTTGGGGTCGGGTGCTTCAACCAGCTCTATGAGATGTTGAAGAAGGCGATTGAAGAATATTCGATATCTAGGCACCCAGAGGAGGATTTTGGGAAGGGAGTAGAGGGTGCTGTTGCGATGGTATGTCCTCATAACCCAGAGAGACTTCACTCGATGAGTCCTAATGATTTTCGCCTTGTCTAGTTGGCAGAACTTTCTTCCATCCAAATCCGCTCCTGTGTCAGACCGAACTACACTATGCCCAGCGACGCCAACAAAGTCAATGTACATGTTGTACTTGTTGATAATCTTGGCGAATCGCATAAATATTCACACAACCTTCGCCCTGATGCCGACTTCCAGTCTTTCCTGGAGGAAATGAACCAGAAGTTCCCCAAGTATTGCCACCCATACAGCCACATGGCCTACAATGACTGGGATACAAGAGTCCAGGACCTCAAGAAGACTGGATTGGATGGATACCCGGTCATTGACAGGATCGAGGGGCTTATTACTCTGCACAGGGCCACAGAGGATAAGGACCTTCCCCAGTGGATGTACTACACCATTCTAGAGGGTAGGGATGGCGAGGAACTTCACATCAAGGATGAAGCGAGCTTCAAGGCGATGATGCAGAAGGCTGCGAAGAAGGAGTCTCCTGCGTGTCTAATGAGAGTAAGCCCATTCCCCTCCCTTTACTACACGGGGCAGCATACCAGAAAGGAATGGTGGTCTAATATGCATTTTTTTATAGATCAGCGAGGCCAAATTTCGAAACATTTTTGTTGAGCTGAGGTTCCTTGAGGAGCAGAAGCTGGCTTCAGCTCGAAGTCGAGAGAGGACACGGACGGAGGATAAGGACGACGACGAGGAGTATACTTCCGAGAATGACAATGATGGACATGACGATCCTTTCTTCGACCCTGAGCCCTTTGGAGATTATCAGAGGTTGACTTACTTTTACAACCTTGACCACCACAACCCAAAGTGCTTTGAGGGCCAACAGCACGATGCCTAGTTCAACAACTCTGTCACTTCAACCTTTCTGGACAAAATTGGCATAATTCAGGGAGGAGTGGCAATCATGCCAGCATTGGGCGATGTAGAGAAGGATCGGTATGCTTTGGATGATGATATGTACAATTCAGGATAACCAAAGTTGGATAGCCTGGAACTACATGGCTTTGGAGGAGTTAAGCTTGTAGGATTAAGAGAAGAAGACTTGTTCCATCTTGCACCAACCGACCAAACATCGCAAATGTATCTCGATAGGGGACCTGGTATGCATGTTTGTATACTCGGTAGAGAGGGCATTCTGCATGGTGGGGTGACAGAGGGTACTGTAGCTAGGTATTGTTATGCTAACAAAAAAGTGAGTATCTGTCTGTACCAAATCGTCCGATACTTGGTACCAATGATGACTTTCTCGAGGAGAAAAGCTACAGTACTTCGACTGCCCATGAAAAACAGCCAACAAAGCTCCAACTCAATCGCAAGCAGATCCTCCATCCTTCCACTCACTTTCTGTCTGACCAGTGCTCAACGCTCTATTGACCACCATACAACCTCAGTCACTTTGCCAACAAATTGACCTACCTTTATCTCTCAGCCTCGCCATATCCTTGGTCATCATGTGCTGTTTTGCGTGGCCAGTCAAAGACGTTGAGTATGAAGCGGCACCAAGGTATCGAAACCTCACGACAGGATACCGATACCAGTGGAATGGAAACTCGTGGGATCTCCAGCAGATCCAGGTACCCGCTGTAAGTAGAATGCTGCTATCTCTTTCCTTGTTTCGGTTGTCATTGAAGAGTAGTGCTCTGTACTGTCTCTGGATCTTTATCCCCTCTTTCCTATTTCCACCTGGGCGGTCAGTGCAGTGGAATACACGCAGTAAAGTGTGACAGCTCCCAGTATAAAGTTCAAGTAGAGCTGGAAGGTATTCCCACTATCAACCCCATCAATTCAACCTGGTTGGCGCAAACCTTAGAGTGAACCACCAGTCAAGGCCATTTGAGCAGTCAAGGCCAGTCAAATCCACCTGGGCAGTCAAAGCTCCTTCTTGACATCAAGCTGCCTCTTAAACCTCCCCCAACCAAACCTTTAAAGTCCCCTTTAGCCCAAATCCTCAAATCGCACCTTCCCATGGCCCGCCACAACGCTGTCCCACCAGGCGACTACTTTGCCGATTCGGAGTCTAGCGATCTCTATGAATTGGACGATTATCACCATCCTCCCACCCCAATGAGCATGAAACGCACCACCTTCAAGCCTACCAAGTCAAGGCACGTCACGGTTCGCACCCCTTCAGAGGAAGATCTCTTTGAGAGAACTTTTGAAACTGGTCATCGTCGAACACCAACACCTTATGCCCTGGTGCGTCAGTCGTCTTCAGATGAGGAAGAGAACCACAAGACCACCAAGGCACACAAGCAACGCAAGTCTGTGGCGGAAAACGTGACTGGCCCTCCTGGAGTTGCGCCATACAACGCGCCAGCTGGCACAACTGTCCAAAACGGCAACAACCAAGTCTACCTCCACGGTTACGCCACCCAACCTGGCTGCCTTCCCGGTCAACAAACAATCAACACACCTTACCCTTACGCAATCAACTACCCTGGTCAACCAGCACCGTTCATCATCGCAAACCCAGCCATCATGGATGGATACCAGAACTCAGCTCCCCAGAACAATGGCCTCAACTTTCAGCCTCAAGTGCCAGACACCTCTCTAGGTCCCATGACCCATATCTACCGCCCCAGTTACGACGGTGGCGTCGTCTATGCGCAGCCTGGCATCGCTGTATGTCAACCCTCGCCATCCTATTTGATTTCTTACCCCCCATTTATCCATATCCTTACACTTTATGACCAGCCGAATCGGCCCATCACTTTTGCGCCAGCCCCGCTCGTTGCCGCACCAGTTGCCACGCCAGCTGTTGTCGTCTACCCTACCTTTGTTGCAAGTGCCCCAGTTTACACAACTTTGGGCTACAAGGGAGATGACGGAGTAGTTGCTCCTCGCGAAGTTGTTGCTGTGAGACGCGTCTCAACGTCCTTTTTCCAATCATTGATTCCCCTTCTGTTATCAAACGCGTTACCTTTAGGCCAAATCCACTAACTCGTTGTTTTTTTTTGTTCAGGGACCCCAAGGCGTCGCAGTCCCAATCCAAGCCGGTCCTGCCACCGCCCCCATCATGCCAGTCATGGCGCAGCAGCCCTACCAGCAGCCCTACCAGCAGCAGCCGATGATGGTGGCCGGTGGTGTCCAGACGGGCCAGCCAGTCATGATGGCTGCGCCTGGCGGCTTTGGCGGTGGTGGAGTCCCACCCGGACAGCCCGTGCTTGTGAATGGTGGACCCGCGCCTGTGATGGGAGGACAACCCGCCTTCATGATGCCAGGTAATAACACATTCCCTCCTATGCACAATGAGCCCGCGACGGGTATTGGCGAGACGGCCGGCCAGGTGGCGTCTGCCTACATGTCGAACCCGGAGCTCAATGAACCACAGGATTTTAAGCCCGCCGACGAGAACCCCTCCCGCATGTACATGGTGCGCCAGCTCGACGGCCAGTACATCCAGATGCCCCGCATCACGATCGATTCCTTCGGCAAGGGTGCCCGTTGGTACGCTACCGACGATGGAGTATTTTATGCGGTTCGACTGGAGACATAAACAAAAAGGAATGGGGGGATAGGATGATGATAACATGGTCGGATGAGGTTTATGGAGTTTTTCTTCCTGATTTTCGAGGAGGGCTGGGCCACTTGTACCATCTCTGGACGAGAAGATGCCCCATGAGGAAGGGCTTGCGTCTGGAAATGTTTTCGACGGTTGAGGAATTGCACTTTGCAGAGGGCTCGATGAATCAATTTGACTCATTTGATGGAGCTCTCACTTCAAATCGCAAGATGGTTCCGTCCTATTCTTTCTGCTCTGCTCTGCTCTGCTCTGTTCTGCTCTTGCCTAGGGTTACTTGACTTTTGGCACACTGAGGAATTGAGGAGCAGACACATGTTATTCGGACAGCACATTGGAAAAAGGTGACCATCAAATACGATTGATGTTGCACCACAAACGAGTTCTCAACGTTGGGATGTTGTGATATATGTGTGCCTACTGTGTACTGTGTAGAAATATGAAATAGGCGATGGCATGAAGTTGATGAGGCTGAATGAGTTGCTCCAACGGACCCCACAAGTTCCAAAGTTCCATGCGCGTCAGGCGTCTTAGCGCTGGGGTAGGCCTGTCTCATAGGCCTGACAAGGGCTCCTGAGCGCGGGGAAAACCCCCCACATGTGCACCCAAGTGAACCGCGATTGAGAGCTCAGTGCTGCCCCCCACTTTGAATCCGCTCCGCATTACATACACAACGTCACCTCAACTTTGGAACATCGCCAGTACAATAAGGGCAACTTCTTGCAACTTTCGCCCTTCCTCTCTCAGCATTTATTTGCTAGTAAGAGACTGTTATACATTCTCTACACTCGCCAGTCCGGAATACACACTCCAAAACACCGCCAAAATGCTCATCATAGGCCTGACCGGCGGCCTCGCAACCGGCAAATCCACCGTCTCCACCATCCTCAGCTCCCCGCCGCACAACCTCCCCATCGTCGACGCCGACGTGCTGGCGCGCAAGGTCGTCGAGCCGGGGACGTCGGGGTACAACGCCATAGTGCGGCACTTTGGCCCGACCACGCCGGACCTCCTGGTGCCCGCGTCGGCGGAGATGCCCGAGGACGGGCCCGAGGGCAAGGGACGGCCGCTGAACAGGCCCGCGCTGGGACGGAGGGTGTTTGGGGACTCGCCCGAGGTCAAGGGGGACCGGGCGCGGCTGAACGCCATCGTGCACCCTGCCGTGCGGTGGGAGGCGTACAGGGCGCTGCTGGGGGCGTACCTGCGGGGCCACTGGGCGGTGGTGTGGGACGTGCCGCTGCTGTTTGAGGTGGGCATTGACCGGTTGTGTGGGACGGTGGTGGTCGTCTCCGTGAGGGACCCCGCGGTGCAGATGGCGCGGTTGAGGGCGCGGGATCCGCACCTGAGTGCTGAGGATGCGGAGAATCGGGTGCGGAGCCAGATGGATGTGCGGCTCAAGGCGCGGAGGTGTGAGGCGAGGGGCGAGGGGAGGGGCGTGGTGGTGCTGAATGAGGGGGATAGGGAGGAGCTGAGGAGGGGGGTGGAGAGGGCGCTGGGGGTGATACGGGAGGGGAGTCCTTGGTGGTGGAGTACGGCGCTTTGGGTGTGTCCGCCGCTGGCTGTGGCTGCTGGGGTGTGGAATGTCGCGGTGAATTGGAGGGTTGGGAAGAGGTGGGAGAGGGAGGAGGCGGCGGAGAAGGCGAAGCTGTGATGAAGAGGAAGCAAGTGAGGTTCTCGGAAAGAGGCCTGGAGGATGTGGAGATTGATGGTATATCTACCTATCTGGGTATGCATGGGCAGGGAAGGGTTCGACTGCGATGGGAGGATGGCATTCATACGGGTGTCTACGACCGACGGATATTCTATAAGCGTTGCTTCTGAAGGAACGTCGTTCCTAAAGCTGGTATGGAGGCTGTTGTTCGTGATGACTATATACCTAGGTATACGGCCAGTGGTAATGGTGAAAGTGAGGAGAGAGACATCGACTCGGTCGAGGTTGATCAGGGCACTCCTTCCCAGCACGACCTCGGATATACCTGGCCCCGGCAGCTATTTGAGTGTAAGTTTATCGACTGTTTCTGACGAATGGGAAGTATCAATATAGATATTCGATGGTCTATGCTTCCTTCATACATCACCTGACGTTGATATCAACTTCCACCTTCATCTGACCTGATACTATTTAATCTTTCTTTCCAGACCGAACTTCAGACTGAACCTTCTAATCAACCGACTCTAACTTCTAACTTCTTCATCTTCCTCTTTTGACCAACGTCTTGATCAACTTGATCAACTTCGCCAACAACTTACTCAGATCATCATATCTCAGATCAATCGAGTTCATCTCATTACTACTCCATCAACAAACCGATTCTCCCATCTACCACAGAGTACCCTTCTCAATCAACAATAAACTGACCATCGAGAGACCCATCAACATGGGTCGCTCACGTTGGCCACCCAATTCCTTCTCGGAATGGATGGTTGGACAAAACTTCAAGAGCACTCCTCGACGCCCCTCGAGCCAAACAAAGATCCTCAATGTCGCCGTCTCCGAAGACGAGGTTTCTGGCGACGAGACAATTGAAATCACCTTCAATGGAAGACGTCTCAGCAATCGCACTGTCAGACAGCAGCCATCCGTCGAGTCCTCGCCAGCTCGACGTGTCAGATTCGAACGCGACCGCAGACCCCTCAAGTCAGCTCTGAAGAAGACGACAAGCTCCGACAGTGAGTCCGATACGCTTGTGGACGAAAGCTCTGAAGACCCTGACACGAGCGAAGATGAGTCGTCTGCAGCAGAGGATAGCGACACCTCTGAAGAAGAGGCATTTGCCAATAGGAGGCAGAAGATACTAGCGCTGAAGAAGGCAAGGGCAGCAGCTATCTGCAAGAAGAGGACTGACTCTGAGGACTCTTCGGCCCTTGGAAAGAACCTTCCACATCCCACGTGCAACTGTACGGAGTGCGTGAGGGGACGCAGCATCATGGAGGCCATGGTCCAGCTCGAGGCGATGCAGGAAGCCGCCAGAAAGAAACTTCAACAGAAGCCCCAACAGAAGCCCCAGCAAAAGAGAACTGCCAAGGGCAAGAAGGACGATGCTACATCTACCGAAGATTCATCTACCGAGGCAACATCTGCTGAGGCCACGTCTGCTGAGACTACATCTGCCGAGGCCAGCGCTACCGACGCCAGCGAGGCAAGCCAAACCGAAGATACGGGCGACGAAAAGAAGAATGCTTCGCAAAAACAGAAGAACAAGAAGAGCCAAGCCAAGGGAAACGACAAGAAACCGACTCCCAAGGAAAACAAGAAGGCTTCGCCCAAGGCGGCAGAGACGTCAAAGGCAGTCAACAAGGACGCCTTCAAGCTGCCAACGTACCCCAAACCCATGGAGCCTAACCTCATCATGCCTGTTAGGTCCAAGGTCCTTCAATGCGAGCATACCGTTGAAGGTCCCAGCGATCCACGACCCAATGCCTTCGTCGACAGCGGGAAGGGAATCGTGCGAGTCTACCACGGCCCAACCTGGGGTAACCACACTGCCGAACTATACGGGAGAGTCAACCCTGCCAAGCAGCCCTCCCCACTACCTCCCTCCGCCAGACCTCCCCCGGACTTCCACGGCTACCCTCCTGGCCCTCCTGGCCCTGTTCCACCCGGCTATTACGGTCCTCCACCACATGGTCAATACCCTCCTTACCCGCCATACCCGCCATACCCATACCCCGGTCCCGAGCCGTCATTCCATCATGCTGGTCCTCCATCCGGAGCACCTCCTGCCAAGAACATGTTTCCAGGTACACCAAGCGGGCCGAACGTCATGAACGCCCATGTGCCACAAGTCACAGCATTGAAAGAAAAGCCTTCAAATGGTATGGGCCTCGCCGGATTTGCCTGGCCAGAGACTCCTGAACTGATTCGAGAAGCACGAGCTCAGGAACAGCAAGAGAAGGCCAGAACCGAAGCTGCCAACAACGTCGGACCATCACAAGGCGCTGCTCCTCAGAAGGGGTTCGATTTCAATGCATGGCCCACTGGCAAGAATGGCTTCGAGCGTAGTAAGCCTAACCTCGCAACCTATGGGCAAAGACAACATGACTAATGTCTAATGTACTGCAGCGAGCGACAAGACTTCTAAAGGAAGTCGGAAGAGTGTACGGTTTGGTAAGCCTGACTACCAAGGTGGTCTCCCTTTTCGTCGTGCCCCCGACATGAAAGATCCCAAACCCCCTCCCGGCAAACCCGTGGACGGGTTCTGGGGTGCTGGAGGAACCGGAAACACCTGGGGTGCCGAGCAAGGAGTCAACAATGGCTGGGGAGATTCCGGAAACAACGTCGATAAATTTCATGCCGCTGCTTCTCACCATGCCACCAAACCACCTTCCGACCAGCCCGCTCATGGCCAATCTGGAGATGACGGGGGTGGCAACGGCTGGGGAAACCAGGGCGCCGGAAAAGGAGACAGCCAGGGCTGGGGCGCTCAAGGAGCTGCCAATGACGACTGGAACGCTACCGGCCACAACGACAACGCGAAAAAGGGCTGGGGCAGCGGATCTCACACTGTCCAAGACTGGGTTATGAGCGAAGCTAACGATGTCGGTGGATGGGGCAATGTAGCCGAGCCAATTGTCCAACCGAGCCCACAGAGAGGGCCCGACGGAACCATCTGGGGCGGCCCTCCGGGGTCCAAACCCTCCCGTCCTTCCAGCAACGAGGGCAAGTGGGCAAACACGGGAAATACTGGCTGGGGCGCAGGCAACGATAAGAACGCGGATCCTCGTCGCATGCCTGGAGCCTGGGTTGACAACGGAAAACCCCAGTTGCGCGCCCCCAGTAACGGTTCTAATCGGCCTCCACCTGACTGGAATCGAGACAACAATAACAATCAGGGCTGGAATCAGAACAACAATAAAAACACTCCTCCTGCCTGGGGTCAAAACAACACCAATCACGGCGGAAACCAATGGCAAAACTCTGGTGGTGGGTCTAGAGGGCCTCCTCCTGACTGGAACCGAAATCAAGGCAACAACGGCGGCGGTCATGGCAGTCACTCTGGCAGCAATTCTCGGCGTGCCAGCCCCAACGAGAGATATGTCGGTGCTTTCGACTGGCCTCAAGGGCAGGGTCCACCTCCAGGAAACGGCAGAAACAATGGTAATGGTGGCTACAACAATTCACCAGCAGGTGGTTGGAACAACGGACATGGCGGCAATGGTGGTGGCCACAACGCCCCTCGAGGACCACCTCCGAACCAAGGAAACAACGGGTGGAACAACAATAATGGCTATAACGCCCCTCGAGGCTCTCCAGCCGCCGGCTGGAACAATGGAATCGGCGGTGGTGGCAATGGAGGATGGGATGCTCCAGCACCTCGACCACAGCGAACGCCCAGTAAGAACGGCGGCGGTGGCTGGGGCGCTACAAAGGAACACCAGAGCGGAGGAGGAAATGGCTGGAATGGGTACGAGAAGAAGAAAGTGAGCCCCGCACAAACCTGGAACGCAGGAGGCGGAGGAGGTGGCGGCGGTGGTGGTGGTTGGGATAACAACCCATCGAACAACGCCGGACCTACCAACAGCTCTTGGGCGAACCAAGGTCTCGCTCAGGACACCGGAGGGAAGGTTGACAACTGGTAGTAAGGCAGCTGAGAAGTGTTGGCTTTCTGGTGTCATGGTTGCGCTGTGTTGTCTCTTGCATTCTTCGGCGTTGGATTATCTATCGATCTACACACGCTTGGCATGGCTACTAGGAGTTTGCGGAGATGGGAATATCACACCTGGCATGGTCTTGTGGTGGAAATTGGGGTTATGACTGATGGGGAATTCAGCAAATACCATAAGATTACATTGAGGTGCGGTAGACGAGAGGGTGGTTATGACAAATGAAGTGCGCTGCTCTTCGTCAAACAGTATTGCGATTGAAGGACTCGGCGTTGTATGTGAGGAGACATCATTCACTTCTTGAAACTGCAGCTGGCCGCTCTCCGAAAGCCATCATATTGAGCTTACATCTCTGCCGTGGTTCTCTTGTGCGGAGCCTGACATGATATCTCACTTACCTACTTAAGCATGAAGCCACAGGTTTGGAATCCGACGTTTACTTCGTGAGGTTTGCCATGACCACTTCCAATGTGCTTCACAGAGGGACACAGCAAGACACAGCTACGGACAAACAATTAACAGAAAGGCTATGCCCGTTTGAACCTCTGGGGCAGCAAAAAGGCATGGAACTACAGGGTATCTAAGCTAGCCATGAGTAAAAACAATATCCTCCCCGACAAAATCCAACCGCACCTTCTCATGACCCACCGCCTTCCTCCTCAACTCCTCCTCAACCTGCCCATCACTCAACAGCGTCGCATACCGCAGATGACCCGCCACATCCCCCGTACCCACCTGCGCCAGCGCGCTCCAGCACGCCCCCAACCGGGAGAAGGACGTCCGCCGCAGGAACAAGACCAGTATGACCGCCATGGTGGCCAGGTGCACCAGCAGCGCGGCGGTGACGATGGCCAGCCCCCGGTGCGACACGGGGACCGAGGCCACCCGGAACAGCGTCGTGTCGGCGGGCGTGACCTTGTCGAACTGGCCCATCTGGTCGTAGTAGGTCATGCCGGCCAGGAGCGTCATGGCGGACTGCAGGGCGAAGGAGACGGGGCCGCCCGTCAGGAGGGTCTCCTGGAGGAGCCAGGCGTGCATGGCCTCGGGGACGACACAGTCACCTGCTGCGGCGGCTGCGGCGGCGTAGGAGGAGGAGGAGGAGGAGGAGGCGGCGGGACATTCGGCGCCGGGGAGCATGATGCCTGATATGTTGCCGATGTTGCCGTCGCTCATGTCCATCTTGGACGCCAGGCCCAGGTCCGCCAGGGAGCGGAGGTACAGCTCGGAGCTCTGGGGGTCGTTGGCGCTGGTGCTCAGCGGGCCCGTGTTCTCCCCCGGCGTGGTGAGCCAGCTGCCGTCCGGCCTGCTGGCTAGTTGGAGCTGGCCGCGGTCCGCGAGGGTGTCGGACCTGTTCTGGCCCATGGCCTGTCGCAGCGCGGCGAAGGTGTATGTCGACGTGTGCGGGTCGTAGACCGGGTCGAAGCTGGTCTCGGTCCGGTTTGTGTTGCTGGAGATCTCCACGGGCATGTCGGCGAAGTCGAAGGCGGCGTAGCAGAGGGTGGCGCTGAGGATGACGTTGGACCTGGAGTAGATGAGGTCTAGCCACTCGCCCCTTTCCTGGTAGGCCACTGGGTAGTAACCCGTCGTTGTTGTGTCGTCGTCGTAGTAGTATGATAACCCCAGACCTGCTTCCCAGTCGTATTGGCTACCCAGGGTCGAGTTGAGGATCAGGTATGCGGTGCCGTACGTAGTCGAGTCTAGGTCAGCTACGCCGGTGCCACTCTTGGCGTCGTCGGCAACTGACATGAAGTCGGTGAGGTTCTTGAACTCGCTGACAAGTCCCCCCGAGATCGTTTTAGATGTTCCACCTTCAGCCCTTGAACCCCCCTCGTACAGCTGGCAGATCGATATCCTCCAGTAAGTATCGGTATCGGTTATGACGCCACGGCAGGAGAAACCCATCGGGCGGTCAAAAACCCAGTCGGCGGTCCCGGAGTCGCTCTGCAGTGTCCTGTTCCCCAGACGAGGCGTCTCCCTCGAGGCCGCCACCGTGCCGTTGAACTGGAAATAACCGCCCCCGAGACCCGACACCGCTATGCTCGGCTTGTCGAGCGTCGGGACCTGGCAGGTGACGCGGGCGTCCAGCACCGTCGCGTTCCCCCTGTAGTACTTGAGGTTGTCCCGCAGGTCCGCCGTCCTCATGGGGAGGAAGGCCCGCAGGGTGCGCCCCGTATCACTGACACCGTCGGCGACGAAGGGGGGCTCCGAGTACTCCGCAAAGGCCGTGAACGCGGATGGCTTGGTGAACCAGGCTCCCCTGTTCGGGATGGCGCGGGAGGTGAGGACGTTACTCGCGTAGACTTGAGAGTCGGAGACGTTCTCCGTGCCCGGCAGGGCATAGTGCAGGCTGTACGGGACCGAGGCCCTGGTGGTGTCGCCGATGGTCGGGCGGAGGGCGACGTCGCTCACGAGAATGACCAGCAGGAACTGGTTCAGCGCCCAGAGGAGCAGGGTCAGGAGCAGGAGGAGCAGTATGCCCGTCCACCGGCGCTCGGCCTGGCGCGCGGTCCAGAGCCGGCGGAAGAAGTGCCACAGCATGGTGAAGACGGAGGTGGCGGCGGCCGTGGCGCGTATGATGGACACGGAGGCGAGGTCGTTGAGGAGGACGTCGCGGGACTCGAGGGCCAGGGACGCCAGCATGGCCACGGCGACGCCCAGCTGCAGGTTCAGGACCTGCTGGATGACGCCGCCGCAGATGGTCACGGCCGTGGACAGCCAGCCGCCGACCATGACGGCCCTCCAGTACCAGTTGCCCGAGTGGCCGAACCACAGGAAGAAGAGCACCGAGAGGGCCGCCAGCGCGAGCAGTGTGCCTGCGATCAGCGATACCGTGGTGATGCAGTCGATCTTCTCCCTCCATGTGAGCCTGCGCAGGGAGGTAGAGCCCGCCTTTGGGGGTAACCGTCGTGACTGGACATCATCACCGTCGTCGTTCACCATGCTACTACCCCTGGGGATGTCGACGTGGTCCCCGTAGTGCAACGAATAATCCCTAGGGGTCTCATCATCTAGATAGCCCCATGAGGGGGCTTCTTCTGGTGACACGGAGCGGGAGAGGAGGCTGTGCTCCGATAGGTTTCGCAGTTCATGGCCATCTTGTATGCCTGGGGGAGTGGTATGCTCATGGTCGGGATGAATTCTGTCATAAGAATCCGACATGGTTTGGTGAAGGGGACTGGTTTGTCCCAGAGTCGCGTATTGTGTGGTTTATCTTCGACGTGAGTAAGTAGTTGGGCAACAACATATCCAAGGATGCCCCCTGTTGTAAGGTTTCTGGGTTTTGTTACTCTCTCACATCGACAGTGACCGGCGAGGAGAACAGAGATCGCTTGACAGCGTGCCATGCCATGCCATGCCATGCCTTTTTAGACACCTGAAGTAGGCAACCATCTGAGTATATCATAAGCACAATCTCTTAACACACACTGTCATGCATGTGTAGCGTCCCCTCGTGATATCGTGGCTAGTCACACAAAGGATTCCTGCCCCTGCCTTCTAGGCGCGCCCATTGGTGGGCGGATGCTTGTTCGCGATGGCGGTGTGGATGCAATAATCAGCCCTAACGACGACCCTGTAGGATCCTTCTGGGAGAGAAAGAGAGAGACAGAGATTCTGGCCTGGCCTGGCCTGGCTTTCATATCAAGTCGATACTTTAAGCATCTCAGCTGGGCTTGTTCGCCGACTTGCTCTCCCTCCGTCTCTCTCTCTCTCTCTCAAGGCACCCACCCTCCCAGCTGACGTCGAGAGAGTGTGAGGGAAAAGAAAAGAAATCATGCCGTCAAACTGTTCCTCTACGATCGTGGGCGCATACGGTGGCCCATGCCCGACCGACTCGAAAGACGCGGCAACCTGCGAGGGCAACATCATCATATATTGTGAAGAGGGCTGTCTCACCTCTGCGGGCAACTGTCACGATGCGTAGGTTTTTTGTTTGTGCCTTTCTTTCCCTTCTCCGTCGTGGCTTGATCAAGTAAACAAGTCATGAGAGTGAGAAACCGAACCATGCTGAAAAGTCCACTTCACCAGCCTCGCAAACTACCCCCCGTACGGGATCCACGACGCCGCAGTGTGCTGGGAGGAGTTCCCGGGTGCCATGAACGGGCAGTGTACCGACGACTGTGTCTCGGTCACCATGACGAACGGAACAGTCTTTTATCCCATGGTAAGTTGAGTTGAGTGGATGGGTGGGCAAGGGGGTGGGACAGTCCCGACTCTTGGAAAGCAACACGCTCTGACAAGAGATCTAGGGGTGTTCCTTCGACAAACCGATCTCCAATAGTTCTCATGCGCCCGTCAGCACGAGTATTTCGCTGGCGTTATACCCAACCAGTGTTGTCTCAGTCGCTGCTAGTAACTCAACTGCTCCACAGAAGTCCGCAAGCGTGAAACTTTATCCTTGGCGTCAATCCCGCTGCGAAGCGCTCATCGCGGCTATGGGAGCTGTCTTGTTCTTGATAAACGCGTTATGACCGGGCCAAACACGGTTCCAATAGCAAAGAAAGAGGGTTGCCTAGCATATATAGCAGAGAAAAGGGGGGTGAGAGGTTGTGTACCTACCTACGTATGTACACAAGTATGCACCGGGCTTGGATCTTCACCCAGGCGCCTGTCTACAATGATCTGATTTGCTGCCAGGACAGCCTGGACAGTCTATTTATATATATATACCCGAACATGGATCTGGGGGTGGGGTGTTATTGGAACAGATATTGGGCATCCTTGGATATATGTGCAGATCACATATCGAGAGACGGGGTATTGTCAAGGAGTAGTGAGTTATATTGGTGGCTGCCTAGGACGATGCCAGAGCTGGCATATAATTTTACGCCAAACAGGATAAATAACCTGTTCCCATGTCTCCAAAAAGTCTTCAATAAGAGGCAAAATGATACATGAAGCCACGGTTTGGGGTCAATCTTATGTGGCTTTTTCAACCAAGAAATCAAGCAGTGATATTACTCTGAACGCCACCTGCCCCGAGACGTCACAACACTCTGGTCGTACGCAACGGGCTTGAGAAGACCAATTGCCAAAGGCCTTACTCATCATCCTCCTCCTCCTCCTCAGATTCCTCCTCCTCGGATTCCTCCTCGGATTCGGCCTCCTCGAGCCACTTGAGGAAGGGCTCGGCGGCCTTGCGGATCTTGCGAGAGGTAGAGACCTCGACATACTTCTTGCTGGCCTTGCCACCCCACTTCTGGATAACATCCTCAGATGCAAGATCGTGGTGGTAGTAAAGCTGGAGGATCTTGACGATCTTGTTGAGGCACTCAGGCTGGGCCTTGATACGGTCGCCAATGTAGCGTTCGGTACCACCAAGCAGAGCCTTCTGGTGACGCTCGGATTCGCCAATAATCTAAAACAGCCAATGTTAGTCTGTGGGAATGACTTCGGAGGACATCGAGTCTCTGGAGCAGTACGTACCTTCTTGAGCATGCTGGCACGCTTGGGGATCTGGGCAGTAATCTGGTCGTCGAAGAGGGTGAGGACGAGCACCAGAACAGTGCGGTGCTTGGCCTCAATACCCAGCTCCTTGGCCTTGATGTAGATGTCAACGTCCTCGACCTTGTCGATGCTGCCCTTCTCGTCGGCCTGCGCCTGGATCCAGTCACCCAGCTGGTCGTAGACGGTGTTTCCACCGCCCTCGCCATCCTCGTCCTCATCTTCGTTGAGGACGAGCTTCTGCTTGAACTCGCCGGGGAGGTTCTGCTGACGGGCCCTGACGGCCTCCTCACTCATGTCAACAGCCCAGTCGTCGTCCTTGACCTCGATCGTCTCGTTCTTGAGGACCTGAGCCTCGGTCTTGATCTTGCGGGTGAAAGCATCATCATCGCTAGCGATGTCGCCGTTGGCGTCTCCGTTGTCCTCGGCAGGCTCCTTGTCGGCGGAGTTGTCCGAGTTTTCGTCGCCGCTACCGCTGCCGTTGGCCGTGCCGTTCTGCTTGGCCTTGCGGGCAGCCTTTCTCTCGGCCTTGTCCTTCTTGCCCTTCTTGGGGGTGGTCTTCAGGATGAAGCCGCTCAGCTTGTGGCGCAGGTCGACAGCAGAGCGCTGACCACAGGCCTTGCAGTCGAGAATGATATGGCCATCCTTGATGTTGACGACAGTCTCGGGGTTCTTGCACTTGTGGCAGAGAACGAACTTCTTGATGAAGATATCGAGAAGGTCCTGGAGCTTGCTAGACTCATGAGCACCGTTGATGATCCAGCGATCATCCTTGGGGTCAATGTTGGTCTGGGCACCAAGCTCGAAGCCGAAGAACTTGATCAAGTAGGAGCCGGGACGGGCGAGGGACTGGGCGACACTGGTCAGGTTGACAATGACGGTCTTGATACCGTTGCCCTTGCCCTCGACCTTGGTCTGGAGGCGCTCCATCTTGTAGCGGTAGAAGGCGTCGCTGACATCGCGACGAACGTTGAGGAGGGAAGCCATTGTTGCAGATTTTTGTCTTTAGTGCTGGACTGGCTTGTTGTGTAGCTGATGCTTTCTGTGTAGACGAGAGGTATGATAGGATCGAGAAGATCTGAGTGGGTTATGGACCGAGTTACTGGACTTGTATGGGGCGACGAGACATGAATCTTGTCGGCGTGGAGAGAGTATAGGCGAGTAGGCAGAGGGAGCCAAAGGTGTTAATGCTGTATGATATTTTGCTTCAACATGGGAGTGACTTGTCTGTTAGGACGGTAGGTAGGCATGAAAGCGTCGAAGGCTTCTATTCTTCCTGGTTCAGCCGTCGGGACTGAAATTGGGGCTACAAGGTTTCCGCGGGTTGCGAAAAAGCTGTAGCTTGAGGGGAGGGCCGGAGTGTCGATGGACGGGAATTTTGTCGTGCTGATACATAAACAGCTTCTGTGTCCTGTAAAGAGACGTTGTAGGTTTGGGGGGTCTAAGGGTCCAAGGGGAGGAGCAAAACCGAAGTGTAGCTCGTAAGTTCAGACCAGGTTGGTTATGTGTCGAGAAAGGGGGTGTCGTCGAGGACTTCTTAGGTCGAGGGGGAAAAAGTGGATAGATGTAGGTAGGATAAATAGTCACCGTACTCAGTCAAGGCAGAGCAGGCTAGAGGCAAGTTTTCTTTTTCTTTTTTTGTGGCAGAAAGCCTCGGGGGGTTTTAGACGCAATAACGAAGTGGTGGCTGAATTAGCACTTTGTGGCAGTATTGATCTTTGATGGAAAGGTTTTCCAACGCGGATGGTGGACTGCGATGGGGGGTTGTGTAAAAGTGAGAAGAGGTTGTGGATGAAGAGAGAAGTGGAAGCTGGAAAGAGAGGAGGGATGCACGTTTTTGATCCGAGGCAGAAAACTGGAGACTTTTTTTTGGGTGGGAGAGAGAGAAAAAAAAAAGCACAGTCACAGTCACGGTCACAGTCACAGTCAGGTACGAATAGTCAAGTCACTTCTCGCCTGTTTACTATGTACTTGAGTACACTACCAATGTTCGCCTGAGGCCCAACCCTGCAACCCTGCCAACCCTTGCCAACCCTGGTCACACGGCTACCCGGTCCTGACCCTGGCCCGAGCGTCCTTTGATCCTTTTGCCCTTTTTATTTATTTATTTAGTGCTGTTGTTTTACAGTATGATCACCTGGGTGAAACGGTCTATTATGTAACTCCGTTCCAAGTACCTCAAAGGAGGCAACCCCCCTCCCCCCGAAAACGGACCAAGACGGTACAAACGGCTGTCAATACAAACAAACTATCATGCTCGCAGCGTAACTGAACCACTGACTGCCACAACATGAGAGAACAAAGCCCTAATGACTGTGTGTATGTAACTTGGTGTTGGAATATCATCCACCATAATATCAGCGGTCAAGACCAAAGTGGAATTTGACAAGAGACCGCCAAGACTCATGAGGTTGGCAGCATGTGATTGATGTCTTTGAGTTCTCAAACACTCCGTTTCGACTTGACATCCAACACATAACACACAACACATAAACACATGATACAGTGATTTCCAGGACTCCTGCAGGATCCAAACTTTGCCCGACTGAGGCGTGTGTAACCATGCTGCCATTATTGGTGTAGTGAGCCTCACCCCTGAATGGATCTGTATTGTAATCAAGTACTAAGTAGTAAGCTGTAAGTCTGGCCCAGTGGCTGAGCCCAACACCAGTTGACCTCAAGCCTACTATTGCGCACTTGCGTACGGTATTTCCCACTCTGGCTTGCTTACTCGTATGCACACTTATAGGGTGCCTCATGTCAGCCCTGCATCTTCCTTCCCCCTTATGAACAGGTGGACCAATGTCTGTCCACAGCTCCCAGGTTGGAAATCCAATGGGATGTTGCAGTCCAGCCCCATACACAGTTGCGTACGCACATGGGTAGAAGCTTATTATGAACAAGTCTGGACTCTATTGGTAACCTCTAAGCTCTCCACATATATGTATATATATGATAGAGGCCAAATCTATGCAGCCCGATGGACCAATGGACGATCTCAAGCCCCAGTCTCACCACCCCGGGGGACAAACCGCAACAGACACCTCTGCCCAGCCGGCCTCGAGGAGATCAACTGGTCATCCATCTCCATATCCCCCTCACTCATCCCCTCACCCGGCACCGTCCCGAACCGCGAGTACACATCCCTCAGCAGGACCTTCATCTCCGCCAGCGCGAGGTGTTTCCCCACACACCCCCTCCCACCGCTCGAGAAGGCAAAGAACAGCCTCTTCCTCTCCGCGTCCCCGCCCCCCTCCTTCCTGGAGAGCCACCTCTCCGGGTCGAACCGGTCCGGATCCGGGAACACCCCTGTGTCGGTGCGGTGCACAGAATAGGCCTGCGCGCTGACGATGGTCCGCCCGGGCACGAAATACCCGTCGATGGTCCGTCCGCCCTGGGGTACGTACCGCGGGAGTGACATGGGTATGGCCGGGAAGCACCGCAGGCCCTCCATGACCACCGCGTCCAGGTACGGCAGCTTATCCCACCCCTCCTCCTCGGCCCCTGTCGTCCCCCCCTGCAGTTCCGCCCTCAGCGCCTCCTGGTACCGCATCGACCGCGGCTGCGAGAGCTCCCACATCAGGAAGCACAGCGCGTCCCCCGTCGTGTCGATCCCCGCCGCCATGTGGTCCAGACACTCGGCCGCGATGGCCTCGCTGTCCATCTCCCACACCTTATCGCTCAGCCTGCTCAGCAGCGTGAACGGCCGCGCGTCCAGCCCGCGGACGCTATTGTCCAGCACGAACCTGTCCGCGAGCGGCGTCTCCCTCGGCGTCGCGCCAAACAGGCTCATGACCCGACCCACCACGGCGTGCAAACCGGGGCTGTAGTACCGGACCAGGCGGTTCTGCAGGCTCGAGTCGAAGGTCACCTCCCTCATGATGTCCTCGTCCTCCTGTTTCTGGAGCGAGTTGGCGCCGAAGGGGTGGAAGAGGTGGTGGCTCGCGCAGTCGAACGCGTACGAGTGTAATGTGATGTAGAGGTCCAGGCTTTGGCTTTGGCTTTGGCTTGAACCTCCGCTGCTGCTGCTGCTGCTCTCTGCGCTCTCTCGCACCTTCTCTAGGAACCGGCTGCTGCTCTCCTCGATACCGTGCATGCTCTCGGCCTTCATGACATTGCTGTTTGCATACCGATCCGCCAGGATCCTCTTGCGCCGCGCGTGATCCTCCTTGTTCAACGTGCTGAACATGGTCCTCCGGCCATAGACGGTAAACAGGTCGTAGAACTCAGTCTTGTCGTAGCCGCTTCCACCCGAGCAGTAGATCTCCTTGACGGCCGCGCCGGAGGAGAATGACACCTCATTGGGCGCGATGCGAACCACGGGGCCATAGCGGAGGTGTAGGGCGTGGACGTGTCGGGTGCGATTGGCCCGGAATTCGTGCCACTTGATGGGAAGGGAGGTGAAGGGAGTGTACCATGGGCCGGGGATGCGGGACAGGGGGGAACGTATGCGGCCGACGATGAAGAGGACTGTAAAGAGGAGGAGGGAAGGGATGAGGATGTTGGGTGATGTGAGAAGCATTGCGAATGTGAGGTGTGCGCCTCTTGCGAGGTCTTATTATTTGATCTGGCCCAAATTACTCCTTGATGATCCCCACGTCAATGATCTCAGTCTTAACCTCAAAGTAATCCAAATGATACCCCTAAGTTTTCCTCTGAAGGACAAACTCTCCCGTCCTCAATTCCCAAGCTGGCTTAAGAGACCTTCAACCATCAGGTTTGTACACTGATGTCTCTCAGCTTAATGAGCAAAGCCCAAGAGAGACAACCTATTCCGGAGCAATAGATGACACTGAATTCTCGCGATGACAACTAAGAAGTAATGAGACTAACAAGAAACACAACAGAAATGTTGGATGACTAGTATGAGAGACATGTAATGTAGTTGGGAAAAAGCCAATAGGCCAATCGCTCTGACTCCGTATGTCATCGGAGCTTAGAGCTGTTGTGCTGTTGCTGTGCTTGGAACGCTTATCAGCGGGGACCCGGCCGATTGCCGGCTGAGACCCGAATCCAGATCCGGGGACCTCGATAACTACTCACGTATTTAAGTACTCAAGTATCCATGGATACTATACTGTGGAGTGTAAAGTGTACCTAGGTATGTATGTAAATGTTATAGATATATGCTTCCCATTTCTATGGCCTCCATAGGATCTACCATGTATTTCAGCGTCAAAAGACTCGACGCTCGTCACAAACAGGAGGGCTCAGCCACTTTGCTCGCCCTTCCTTTCCTTTCTTTCCTGTTCCTACTTTGCCGATTCAATATACACAACCATAGCCTTGCTCGCCATGCAAAACAAAGCAAAAGAGACAGAAAACACAAACGACACTCGCCATCCAGTGTGCGCATGCCATGTAATACTGATTGATGCTCTTGTTGTTCTCCCACCCCCAACCCCCATTTCAAGATCCAGAATCTTTCCCATGCAACTCACTCGACCCATCCTTAACACTGGTAGTACATCCGATGTCGCCGCCACTCGTTCTTCGCTCCTAGAACCCACGGAGCTGGGCGAACCGTCCAGGCGTCCAAGTCCAAGGCACACTCTATCGCCCGGGTCTGGTGTTCTCCTCGGCGGCTAGGTCTCGTTCGACCATCTCGATCGATGTCAGACTAGGAAATCGTTTCGAGAAGTCGCGGAGGTAGTCGTCCTTTTCTTGGGCCGTCATGTCCAGGGCCGGCTGCCCGGGGAGGTCAGCCGCGACCAATGCCTCGAGCCTGCCTGTCTGTCGCATGCCTGTAGTGTTTATAGAGGCAGCCTTAGGGGGTGACGATGCATAGACGTTGCTGCTGCTGCTACTGCCGTTGGTTCCCGTCCTGTTCAGGTGCCCAGGCTTAGGTGGTGCCATTGGCCTGCTGCCAATGTCTTTAGGCGGTGGAACTGGCCTAGATGAATCTAACCCTGTTGCCAAAGCAGTAACATGGTTTGTCGAGCTGGACATCGGGCGAGACGTTGATGTAGAGCTTCTCCCAGTGCCAACAGGCTTCCGCGGTACTTCAGGCCTGGAGTCGACAGATTGAGCCGATCCAGCTGCGGGCTCGGTGTACTGACCGTAGCCCTCCGCAGTCCGCTTGACATTGGTGGCAGACCGGGCGTTTTCGTCAAGGAGGCTCTGCACTTTGCTTTGTATCGAGATTGCGCGTGAAGAACCGCTGACTGGCGGCGGCGTAGGTTTCCCTCCTTCACCACGCTGAGCAACTCGCGCGCGGTATTCCGCCTGTGCGGCAGCAACACGCTTTTCCTCCTCTTCGAGCTGTCTCTGCTCAATCTCGCGGCGCATTTCTGGCGTGATCTCGTCCACATCTCCTAGAGCCTGGCCATCATCACTTCGACCGTCTGTAGCCTCCGACCCAGCAATCGGTGTCAGCTCGTTACGGTCGAGAGCTCTAAATGGCGATGGAGTCCGTGCCTCAGGTGCCCCACCAGGTTGGCTGGACTCGAAGCGCTTGAAAGCATCGCCAAACTTCCCGGCAAAGATGGACTTCTTCCCTAAGCTCGTAAGACTCGATCGTTTGCCATCCATGCTCCTCCTCGTCGGCTGAGATTCCTCCATCGATCGGAGAAAATCGACATTCGACTCTATGTTCATCTCCTCGTCAAGCAACAAGTCCGAAGACGCTGATGGAGGCAGCCCCGGTGAACCTTGGGGCTTTGAACTCCTTTCTTGCTCACGGAGGAAGTCCAAATTGGATTCGAGATAAGTGCTAGCTGGGCGGGGCCGTCCCGACATAGACCTGGTCTTGTGCATCGGTTCAAGAGTTTCCAAGTTAGGTCGTCCTCCTTCGAGGGAGGGCCTGGACGACGACGGCTGGCGCGAATGGCCCTGGAACGACGGGATGCGAGGGGAGGCAGCGGGACGAAGAGATGGAGACTCTGTGCGGATTGGCAGTGAAATGTTCGCCTCCTGCGGTCTGCCAAGACTTGAGGATCGATGGTGGTCGCCTGAAGGGAATCGATAAACAGGATACTGCGACGGAGTTGCCGCAAGCTGTCGTTCGGGCGGTGGAGTCGTCATTGTCCCTGTTGAGACCATATTCGGCCGGGTAGGTGAAGCCTGGAAGGCCTGCGCCGATCCTGAGGAGATGGCTTGCAGTTCAGGGGTGTTCTTGATAATCGACGAGGCACGGCTCATCTCGGCAGGCCTAGGAGGGGCTGAAGCGCTCTTAACGGACGGCTGTGCAGCTTGCCTCTCCGGTGATGTCGAGGGCATTTGAGCTCCACGGCCAACTTCTGCGGGTTGTCTGTTGGAAACCGGCGCGAAGGCCTCATCTGCTAGCTTCGGGGTGACGGTCTGGGGGCCAGCCATTGATATGTCGGTACCCTCAAAATCGAACTTGACGCCTTTCTCGTGTAGAATAGAGAACTGATCGAGTGTCGGGAACTTATTTGACAGCTCATCAGCCCCTTTCAGTGCAGCAGACGAGTCGAGCGCAGCAAAAGGGTCTCCATTGTTGATCCGCATTGGCGAAGGGCTTAGTTTTGTAGACTGTGTTGCAGGCTGTCCACTTGAAACCGGCAGCCTGCCCCTCCGCATGGGTGCAATATCTGGTATTACCGTCTCTTGCTGTGGTGGCGGGGAGAATACGGCCCCGACCACAGGGGTCGAAGACTTCGAAGCGTCTTGTCGAGTTGCATGAGACTCCGATTGTGAGGTGCCAATATAGATCTGGAAAGACCTTGTTAGTTGGGCAAATAAACAGCATTGGTGTAACGGAGTACTTACATCTTTAACTGGAACGTCACGACCCTGCATAGCACAGGATTCTTTCAGCACTTGATAAATGTTTGGTCTCGCCTGTGGTGTTTCCTTCAACATGGACGCTGGAGCAGACGTGTCAGCCTCCGCATATAATAACCCCCTTGCAGAAGATACACACCTATCAGCTTCTTAAGTCTATCCGAGAAGGCTGGATAGCTCGGAAACCTGTAACTCGCATTGAGTATTGCCAGTTGACCTTGCTCTTCAAATGGGGTAGTGTAGTAGCACAGCTTGTACAGCAGGACACCCAATGCCCATATATCCGACTTCTCATCAATGGGCTGTTTTCGATACACATCAACCATCTCTGGGCTCCTGTACTGCATGGTCGTATGCTTCTGTACATCTTCGTCTACTAGACGGCACTCAACAACGGTGGTCGGGGCAGGTCGCGGGGAGGCAGCGGATCCGAAATCGCACAGCTTGAACTTCCTCTTCGAACCGGTCGTGATAAAGAGGACGTTTTCGACCTTCAAGTCGCGGTGAAGCAATGGGGGCTTCAGGTAGTGCATGCATGCAACGCCCTCCGCGACATCTGTAAATATTTGTAGGATCTCGGGTTCGGTCAACCTGTGTTGTAGTCGCGTATTCATGAAGTCAATCAGACCGCCGCCATTGCAATACTCCATCAGCAGAAAGACCTCATAGCCACCGCCCTTCAGCTCCGAGGCATGAGAATCAATGTAGGTGACTATGGGACGGTGCCCCTTGAGCCTCTTCATGGTCTCGACCTCGGTGCGCATGCCTCGAAGGGCGTCCTTGTCCGGAACAGCCACGCGCTTCAAGACGGCCAGATCGGTGCCGTCGACGGGCGTGGGCATCTTGACCAGGTAGACATGAGCGAAGCCTCCTTCTGACAGGTATTTCTGTATTACCACGCGATGGCTGCCGACTTGGATCTTGGTTCCGGGCGCAAAGGTACCGGCGGGAGCCCCAGGGCCTGGCATGACGGGTATGGGGGCGCCGTACGCCGCTGCCTGGCCATGTCGAGGGGCGGCGACCGGCGCTGGGTGGCCGTAGGAAGCCATCGCGGTGGCTAAGGTGGGAATGCTGGAGGGGACTGAGCCTGAGGCTGAGTGATCGAGAGGACGAAGGGGGGGAGTAGAGGTTTCGAAGGAAAGGGAGGCGGGAATTCGAGATGGCCCAGGTTGTCTCGGAGGGGTGGAGTATAGGGGTCGCTTAGTCGCTTAGGTAAAAGGGTATTGGGAGATAGGTACCATAGGTCGGTGGCACTCTTGTGTCGGTGTCGGCGTCCACGTTGGGTAGCAGGGGGGGAGAAGCCAGGGTGGGGGCCGTGGTTTGTAGTCTGGATTGAGATAAACACTGGGTGTGATGTGTGTAATGATGTCTATATGTATGCCATTTCTGTCATGCCTCTTGCCATAGTTAGGAGAATAAGTGATGTTGACAATTGGTCTTTGGTGGTTGTCTTGTGGTTGATTGTATGTAGATACGTATGTAAACGTATGTAAACGTATGTAATGTAGTCGCAAGGGGGGGATGTGTTGTTATGACCAGCTGGACTTGGGACCCGGCTTAATGTCCACAGGGGTACTCTTAGGTTAGGTAGTTAGGACCTGGGATATAGGGACTTAGGACGGACTACCTACGTCGTTGTCTGCCTGTTTTAGCTCCGGGCTGTGCTTACTAGTGCTGCCCCCCCCCCCCAATTATCCCCATTATACCCATGAGAGTTCTGAGTTAAGCTGGTGCCTGAGCCGCTATGGGGACCTGGCATACGCTAAAATGACTGCAGGAACCACAGAGCGACCAGCTCATCAACTAGCCGCTCCTCACTCATCTTGTACACATCTTGTACACAGTGAATACAGGCTTGCATCTCAACAAATACCTAGGTAGTTCTCCAAGGATAGATAGTATTTGAAGTATAGTATTGTCAACTATTTTTCTTTCTTTCTTTTTTCTTTTTCTAGATTTCTATTCTAGACAAGAGTTTGTTGATATCTTCTATAGACGAACTACTTATTTGTCCTCCGGCTCCAACCTAATCATGCTGTCCACCTGAGTGGACCTCTATGATTTACTTGCTGCCTTTACTTGTCCAGACTCTTCAAGAAGCTAACAACCCTATCACCAAGCCATTCCTGAGACGAAGCCAGGTCGACAGTGTGACTCGCTCCCGGAATCAGCCCAGATAAATCACTCATTGCTGGGCAGAACGACTTCCACTTGGCAAGTAGCTTCTCGAAGTCTACCGTCTTGGGAACGTACTGATCTCCTGCCGACGGAACAACCAAGATGGGCTGCTTGACTCTGCCCCATGTCGCCGCTACCTTTTCATCAGGGAGATCCGAGGAGAAGTAGTCATCATCGCCCCTGTTTTGGTTATCAAATCCGTGTCAGTTGAAGGCCTTCCTTCTGAGTAAATATAGCACGAGTTGGACTGGAGGAACTTACCCGTCGCCAGCCAACGAGTGGAATCGGTAGGCAGTAATTGGCCAGGGATCAGCTTCAAAGGGCAGCTGTGACTTGGGAATAGCGTCGTCTCCCCTGCCCGACTTGATCATCTCGGTTGCGAGTGCGACAGCCTTCTCCATGGCCTCCTTACCCTTCTCGATGGGGAGAGCCTCCCGGTCAGAAACGGAACCTTGGAGGATGAAACCGTCCACAGGCTCGTTGTGATGCTTCTCGTAGTTTGTATACTCGATACAGTCCTGCTGGGAGTTAGTGATTGGACCATATACAAATATATCTAAAATGACTGGTCCATACCTGACTACCCGTAGAGTGGCCCATCAGCACAATCTTCTCCTTGCCAATACCCCGTAGGTACTTCACCGCAGCCGAGATGTCTTCCACATCGTTTGCAAGGCAGTTCCATCCAAACCCGCTGAAGGAAGAGCGGATCCGCATCTCAAAGACCGAATAGCTGAGGCCTTCTGCTGCTTCGATTTTGGAAGCCACGGTCCTGATGTAGGGCACCGTGTGAGGACCATCACCAAGACCTCCGATGAAGACGAGGGCATTGCGAGAAGGTGAGGAGCCTAGCTCATAGACACATGCGTGCCTGACCCCCTTTGATGGGTATGGGTGTACCGTGACGGAGAAAGGCTTGGACTCGGCCATTGTGGTTGTAGGTACTAAATATGGAAGAAAAGATGGCTTGTAACAGTATGTATGGACTGATTTAGGTACGGAGATGTTTAATATTGGCAAGTTTCCCGGATCATAGTTCGTTGCATATGCGGAATGTTAACAGTTAAATACCTGTTGATGCGTTGTCGATCGGCTCCCAAGGTTGCCGGTGTCGGTGTTCCATAGTGTGTTGGTGGTCGGTGGACGGCCGGGATGAACCCTTTTCGGGCCCACCCGCCTGTGCCTGCCTCTGAAGATCGCCGGAGTCTCAGCGGCCGGAGACCCGAATAAGGCTGCAGGTGACCTGTAATAATTCTAGCTCTTAGGCTACACTGCATTTCATGAGCCGCATACAACTTGAGAAACCACCAACCAAGGAGCCTGCCAACCAAAGCCAACCTCAATAAATGGGGCAAAACATACCACAATCTTCGACGAATGTTAAGTGTTGAAGGTCTTCTGTACGGTTTTGATCTCGTCTCAACCTGCCCGGCCCGGGCATCCAGGGCAACATCGTCCATCCACCATGGCTCATCAACTTGGACCACAGTCTGAGTTCACCTCGTCCGCAAGAAACCAATTCTTTGCAAAGGTATGTGAGTATCTAGCCGTATGACACGTATTTGAGACTAATATGAGATGATAGATTAAACCAGTCTGTGTGGAAATTAGCAGACTCGTCCTCCAGCAAAATCCGGACAAGGCCGCCTCTGACAAACGGCTGCAAGAACTCCTCACCCAACTCAATGCCACTTTAGAAGCCCAGATTCAGTATGACGCATCTGTGCTCGATTACAAATTGGCCGACTACGTCTTCTTCCCGCTTTCCCACGCCCTGCGCCAGCAAGGCTCCTATTCCATCCGGGTCATCGAAACTGTCATCAAGTCTCTCCGTTTGCTCATCCAGCATGGGTGGAAGGCCAGGATATCCAAGGACTTGTCACAGCAGCTTCTCATTCTTTTGACCTTCATCGTCGGCGGCGTGCCAGGCCAAGAGCGAAATCAGCCTACAAGGCCTGAAGAGACCATTCTAGAAGGCTACAAGGCTCTGACCGTGCTGATCAAGGCTGCGGGGCTGTCGTCTAAGGACTCGCCTTTAACGGATGCCAAGATTATCCCATCGTTCGGACACGCTGTGTCCGTGATTTTGGACGCTGTCACCGATGGAAGCACCCCAGAGATACAGCTTGAGGCGTTGCAGGCAATCTTGGCAGTGTACACCACCATCAAACAGGACGATGTGCTAGCTACTTTCTTCCCAGGCACAGTATCCGCCTTGAGCCGCTTGTTGTCACCGCCCATCTCTATCAAGGCACAGAAAAGAGTGCTCGTTAGTGCCGTGCATATTTTGAGAGTTGTGCTTACCAACGTTCTCGGAGACCTTAAAGTGCGGAACCTGCTTCGGGAGACAGAGAACGGTGATCCTGATGCTAGTGATGCGTCAAATAAGGGTGAAGGCGTCGAGGGCAAAGTCCTCACTCCTGCGTGGCTGAAAGCGACCGTAGCACAGGTCAAGGTTGCCTTGTCCACTGTCCTGAAGCTGAGGAATCACGATAGCACAAACGTCCGCAGTGCGATGGAGAGGTTCTGCATTGCTCTTTTGGACGAGTGCCACTCTTCCCTTTCCAATTGCACATCCATGCTCGTCGAGAGCGCCATGGTCTTGAGAGAAGACCGGGACGAGCAGCCGGGCCTCGGTTCTGACGTGCTTGGAACTGAAACAGCTATGTTCTATGGGACTTCCTTGCAGGACTTGGCGACCATATACCCGGAACTGACGGACTCCATCAACATAACCGTCTATAACTGGATCACGACAATGCCTCGGGTAATGCAGTCTAGCGACGAGCGGGTGAAGCAGCAGGCCCTTCGAAATATCGTCAAGGGAAACGAGATCGTGTCAGCGCTGCAGATAGATTCTTCGAATCTGGAGGAGTCGCTTTCGTCCGCTCTGAGAGACAGCATTACCACCCTGGTCCTTAACTCCAAGAACGCCAAGGTGCTGAACGAAGTAGACCTTGATCAAAACCTCTGGCGAAGCTCAGATCTAGTCCAAACTGGCCAGGAACTTCAAACTTACCGGCCAATTTTACTGCCGCAAGAAAGTCAACGCGATACAAGGAGGGACGTGGCAACTCTCATCCAGAATGTCGGTTCTTCGACACAACAAACCAAAATCGCAGCTGAGATGCTCCCTTACATTCGCGACTCCACGGGCGTCGACCAAATTTCCTCCTTTTGGCTCTCCTTCGAGCTCCTCAAGTCCTCCTTCGCCAAAACCTCCGATGTCGACGACTTGCTCGACTTCACGAACGCAGCACCAGATCCTTCATACCCCGAAGACCAAGAATCGGTCTTCAACGAGCTCTACTCCTTCTCCATCTCCGTTCTCGACGCACACTCCGACGTCGCCGACGATGAAGTCGACTGGCGGCTAGAAGCCATAGCCCTCGAAGTCACTGCCTTCGCAGCCTCTCGTCTGGGCCAAACCTTCCGGCCAGAACTTATCGACGTGCTCTATCCCATCGCGACGTTCCTCGGCTCGTCTAGACCGGAACTCAGGGGCCACGCCATCACGACGCTAAACAGCATCGCCGTGTCGTGCGGGTACGGTAGCGTGTCGGAGTTGGTCATCGACAATGTAGATTACATGGTGAATTCGGTCTCGCTGCGGCTTAACCAATTCGACATCTCCCCGGCATCGACCAAGGTCCTGACAATGATGATCCGGCTGACGGGCCCAAAACTGCTGCCATTCCTAGATGATGTTGTGGCTGGGATATTCGCAGCACTAGACAATTATCACGGGTACTCTGCATTTGTGGGGAGTCTGTTCGGGGTGTTGTCTGAGGTGGTTGAGCAGGGAGTCAAGGCCGGCGAGCTGTTGATTGAGACCGGAAATGCGAGGGTGGTAAAGCACAGAAAGAGACCGCTGGAATCGTCAGGGATAGAAGATACACTGACGATCCTGGACAAACGAGCAAAACGAAAGAGAGATGAAGAAGAGGAGGAGGACGTGGAAGAGATTATACGCGGACATCCGCACGAAGCCTGGAAGTCCGCGAAAGAAGAACTCGATGCCATCGAGTCGCGCAACAAAGGCGAAGAAGAGCCCGAGGAGGAGCCCGAGCCGAACAACGACGATGTCGCCCTACCGAAAACGCCCACCTACACCTTACTCACCAAGATCACCTCCCTCACCCAGCACTACCTCACCTCACCCACCCCGACACTGCGCAAACAACTCCTGGACCTGCTCGCCAAGGTCTCCACCGCCCTCGCCCCCGACGAGAACGCCTTCCTCCCGCTCGTCAACGAGGTATGGCCCGTCATCGTCAGCCGGCTGCACGACCCGGAGCCGTACGTGGTCATCTCGGCGTGCGGGACGCTGGCCGCGCTCTGCGAGGGAGCGGGGGACTTCTTGAGCTCGCGTGTGAAGACGGAGTGGTGGGATGGGTTGGGTAAATGGTTCTTCAGGGTGCGGGGTGATGCGCGGAAGAATAGCATCAGGACGGGGTCGTCAATGGGAAGCTTGCCGGCGGGCAGACAGCACCGCGAGACTGCTGCTGGGAACGGGATACTGATCCCGGTTCGTGGAGGACTTGGTGGTGGTAGTGGTGATACAGACGGGTTTCAACTTGAGGCTTCGTCATCATCCTCATTGCCTTCTCGCTCGGTTGCTACCACTGGCCTCGGCAGGTTTGCGTCCGCGGCACAGACATGGGACGCCGTTGTGTCGCTGCTGATCGCGATGGTGTCGTTTGTCCGCATCGATGACGACATCTTTGAGCAGATCGTGGAGTTGCTGGCGGATGATGTTCTTCCCCGGAACGCGGAGGCGCGTAGGGCACTCGAGGTCGTCAATGCTGATGCCGTCTGGCTGGCTATGTACGAGAGGGGCTTTGCTGAACTGTTGCCTACCCCTGTGATGGATGGGGTGATGTTTGCGCCCGTGGGAAAGGCTGGAGGGTAGTCTGTCGGTCAATATTACAGTCGCGCGGAGATGAATACACAATGTGCACTGATTGTACGCTACGAGTCACACAACCTGGAGCTCTCCATTCAATACTTGACCTGTTGCCCTTCCCTCAACGCGACCTCGAGACCCAAGGTGGCAGGCTGTCAGTTCCTGTACGGCTGTACCCCAGACAGATAGTAGTGGAGCAGCATACTCTTCCCCCAGGAATCCGCGTCGGTAAGATGGGCAAGGGTACATCTCCAGAAGAAACATCGCATGCAACAAGGCACCGCAGAACACGCCGAACGCGGGGCATCTAACGGAGGTTCCACAGCATCACGTGTCTCCCAAGCACTTGGGTTGCATTGACAGTTTTCGGTCTCGTTCACCATTGGAGTCGAAGCTGACCTTAACCTTCGTTGGTCCTCTGGGGACTGTGTTGCGTCCTATACATTGGGCAAACTAAAAGCACACGTGAGGAATGGTTCGGCGAGTCCGGCCTATCTGGATCCTCAGCCAACGAGATGGTGATTGATATGTTTGAGGTTTGAGGGAGAATCTACTCGGGTAACACTGCAGTTTGGGTCGCAGGGGACGGGGCAGCATTCGCTTAGGTCTTCTCGAAGGATTCCATGCAAGCCCATGTGGTGCGTGTGTTTGTCCCTCGGTGTGCATGCATGCATGCATGCATACACCTTGGATTTCTTTTGCCCGTATATCACCGGAACTCAGCTGAGAAAGAAGGTCCATGGCCTTATGTCGGAAGGAAACACGCGTAATCGTTCGATGAGATTGTCTTCGGTGCTTACGTCCTGTAATACTGATACATTGATAATAATGTTAGCTGTGAAGCATCGGGGAGGAGGATGAGGCCTGATTCGGCAAGCTACCCCAAGACAAAGTTGAAAACAAAGTTCAAGATATCGTCTGTACCTGCCCGACTGGGACATGAATGAGGTCAAAGTCAAACCAGGGGATCCTACAAGACCCTTGAGATCAGGTCCAGGATTTTGATGCCGTGCCCAGGCGGCACGGATGCATTAGATGAGCCGAGGCGACGGAGCAGCCACCCGCGACGGGAAAGGTCAGCTCTTCCTCCTAGAAAGTAGCAAAGGCTCCAGACTCCAGACTCCAGACTTTAGATACTAGAGCTTAACTAGCCGCGAGCTTGGCGTTGCAATATTGTACTTTCATCTCACTGTCATATTGCACCCGAAATGGCATCTCTTGTCGAGAGAGGAGAGCCAAGGTTGCGGTCGATCCCAGCCACCGCAGCCCAGAGGGAACAACATGTCGTGCTTGTGCACTTAAGTACCTAGGTAGTTAGTCGACAATCGCCCATGAGTTGTTGACTGTCTCTGCGGCATCATACAGAGTGATGTATCGGTATGTAAGTAATTAGTGGCAATTCCAGTATCGCCTTGGTTTGGTGAGATGCGATGTGATGTGATGACAAGCCATGCTTTTTCCATGCATGATTCTAGAAGATTGGTATAAGCACCCTCCTCCCCTGGCCAGCTATTTTTCAGCGTGTAGCGATTAGTGTTTAGAGCCGATGGCACGTCATTTCATTGTGCGCCACGGGCGGTATTCTTCTGTACATATGGACCACCCGTACACACGTGTGCACTATCTAAGTCCCAGTGGGTGATGGTGATGAAGAGTGACTTTGAGTGGGAATTGGAACCTTTTGTTTGATATTCTTTCCTACAGACGATAGTGGCAATGCAGGCATCCGATGGGTCGTCGTCTTATCTGAAGATCGCTGGTGCAGAGCAGCAGGGTCTGAACTGCATGGGACGCTGTCCTCTTTGTTATTGGGTGTCAGTTGAGACGGGACGTGATGTTGCGATGATGTGCGAACGGGATCCACGTTCCCGTCCGCCTGGGTCGGAAAAGGAAAGATAACGAACGCTTTCTCTCCCCCTCCCTCCCAGAATCCACAGCGGGAAAAACGTAAGTGATTGATGATGATTCTGATGGAATATGAATGCCCAGGTGATGGAGAGCTATCCAAGCACCCAAGTACCTGAGTACTCATTTAAGTAGTACGTACCTAGGTACTCGAGCCTCGAGTGTTCAAGGGACTTTGGGGTAAAGCTTGCAACATAGCTGAGGTCGGGTCTAGCCTTTTGGTGGACCTCTCTACTTAGATACCTAGGTACTTACCATGCATATTGGGGTATACCTAGGTACCCCCAAGGCAAAGTGGGCAGCCATGTGCATCTGCGGCATCAATTGTTGGGTCTCTAAGCGAGAAGGCTTAAATCCTCCTGAAATTGCCGGTATTGGAAGATAATGCAGTGGCATGGGACCTTGTTGCTACCTAGTTAATGAGTACGGAACACAGAACTACCTGCTTACGATACAGGAGGATTATACCTCACTCAGCTTGAAGATTCAGCGTGAAGCACGTTAAGACAAAAACCACCACCAAAAACACCATCAAGACGTCTAATGTTCCCACTTCAAGGGAAGTAGACGGTAGTATAAAACTATAAATTCGCTAAAATCTAAAATCTGGCCCGTCCCTTTCCCCATTTCTCCACCATTACCCCGACACCTTCCTCAAAGTGGCAGTTGGACGGTTGGGGTTGGGATTTGGGGGAATTGTCTTATCTCTTCTAACAAGGATCACCATGGCACTCGAAGGATCCCTGTAAGACCTGGGCATGTAAGACATGTAAGACCATGTACTTAGTTTACTATCTTATCCGTAAATGCTACGAACAGGGTTTCCATCTCGGCCGTTCTTGTCTTAGTCCTCCACAATGAGGCATCTCTAACCTCGCTCTCCCGCGAACCTTAGCAGTCTACCATGTCCGGAAACATGTTAGACGACCCAGGCCACTGGTACCAGATGGACCTCTTATTGGTATTCCGAGGTCACATTCCAGGACATGACAAGCCATGCACCCCATGCACGCCATTTTCCTCTTCAAGGTAACTCGAAGCGGTATGTAGGACCGAGAAGATATCTTGCTGCATCTCTGATCCTGATCTGTCGTGCAACACCCTCTGTCCCTCTGTCCCTGTGCCCCTCTGGCTGACGGTTGATTGCAGGCCAATCTAGTGTAGCTATGTAGGTATGATAGCTGTGTAGCTCCGGGCCCCTGTCTCGATGCTACCCAGTACCGACAAAGGGTTCGTCCTGCCCTGCCTGTCATTGTTACACTACCTACATAGCTTCTACTGCAGCTGTTTTGCTATAAGATTACGCCTTGCCCCCCCCTCGCCTCATCCGTCCACTACTCTGACTTTGTTGTTGTTGTGGTTTTCCCATATCCGGTCGATACAATTCATCTGTCCTACTGGGCTTCTCAAACGACCACCAGGTCCAATTGTCGAAAACGGAGTCAAGCAATATGGCGGACTATAATGACAAGCATGGGGTGGGCAAGGAGACCATCGTGCCTCAGAATAGTATCGGTAACCATTCTGCCGACGAGGAACTCGGGGTCGTCGACAATTCCAACAAGCTCAACCGTGACTTGAAATCACGACACATGCAGATGATCGCCATTGGTACGATTTAGTCCCTATACTACAGACAACAACAAGTCCTGCATCACACGGCTAACATGCAGTCTAGGTGGTGCCATCGGTGCTGGTCTTTTTGTTGGTTCTGGTGGTGCCCTCCAAACTGGCGGTCCTGCATCGCTCGTCATCTGCTACTCCATTATCGGCATCATGCTCTTGTTTACTTGCCAAGCTCTGGCAGAACTTGCTGTGTTGTACCCAGTTAACGGCGCCTTCTACACCTACGTCGTCCGATTCATTGACCCTTCGTGGGGTTTCGCCATGGGTTGGGACTATGCCATCTCCTGGCTTACCATCCTCCCTTTCGAACTCGTTGCTGCCTCCATCACCATCACCTACTGGCGCGATGACCTCAACATGGGAATATGGGTGACTGTCTTCCTCGTCGTGCTCTGCATTATCCAGGTCTTTGGTATCCGCGGGTACGGTGAGGTCGAGTTCGTCCTGTCCATGATCAAGATTGCTGCGTGTACCGGCTTCATCATCCTCGGCATAGTCATCAACTGCGGTGGAGTCGGGAACCAGGGCTACCTCGGAGCCAAATACTGGCACGACCCTGGCGCCTTCCACAACGGCTTCAACGGTTTCTGCTCCGTATTTGTCGTCGCTGCTTTTGCCTTTGGTGGCACTGAGCTGGTCGGTCTTGCTGCCGCCGAGTCTGCGAACCCCAGGAAGGCCATCCCTCTGGCTACGAAGCAGGTCTTCTGGCGGATCTTTTTCTTCTATGTCGTCAACCTGTTCATCGTTGGCCTCATCCTCCCTTCCAACGATGACCGCCTTCTCGGTGCTTCTGGTGCCAACACCAAAGCCTCGCCCTTCGTCCTGGCCATCGAGGATGCCGGTATCAAGGTCCTGCCCTCCATCTTCAACGCAGTCATTACCCTCGCCGTCATTTCCGTCGCCAACTCCTGCACATTCGGCTCGACACGAACGATGCAAGCCATGGCTGAGAGAGGCATGGCCCCCAAGCAGCTCGCCTACATCGACAAGCACGGTCGTCCCATCTGGTGTATCCTCATCCAGATCGCCTTCGGCCTTCTTGCGTTCATCGGCGAGGCGTCCTCCCAGAGCACCATCTTCACGTGGCTGCTGTCCCTGTCCGGTCTCTCCTACTTGTTTGTCTGGGGCACCATCTGCGCGACTCATATTCGTTTCCGCCGCGCCTGGAAGATACACGGTTACAGCCTGGATCTGATCCCGTACAAGCCTACGCTCGGTGTATGGGGCAGCTGGATCGGTCTTGTTCTCTGCTTCCTGTGCCTGATTGCTACGTTCTACAGCGCTCTCTACGTAAGTTCTCTTTTTCTCCCATCCATCTCCCACCCCGCTTGCTCAGTCTGGACTCGTCCACTAACAAAATTTTACTTTGCAGCCATCCCCCACCGCGACCCCCGACCCAGCGTACTTCTTCGAGCAGTACCTCGCCGCCCCTGTCGTACTGGCGCTGTACATTTTCTGGAAGCTCTGGACGAGGGACTGGCGGTTCCTCGTGCCCATCTCTGAGATGGACATGATGGCCGGGGCCCGCCTGCACAACCCCGCGGATGACGAGGATGACTTGCCGCAGAAGCAGAGCTGGTTCATGCGTATTGTGCGCGGTCTCATCTAAAGGATTGTCAGCTGACATTTGGGACGTGTACTATTTCGTGATGTTTAGATGGAAGGGGTTCGGAAGGGGATAAAACACTTGGGAACAGGCATACCCGGGAACGGATCTGCTAGAAGGGGTTTATCGGGCTGTTGTTTTGCCTTGATGCATTTCTTTTGAGATACCACTGCAATATGAGAACAAAATCGCACTTCTACTTGCTTCATCGGGACGTGTCTCGATATTCCTGGTATTAGTGGATCAACTGCTTACGACTGACCTTCCACCATGTATACTCCGTATAAGTACCACGAGCCAGAACAAGACACAAACTTGACACTGGTGTGATTTCCACAAGAATGACAGCCAACCAGAAATCGGTTACATCCTCCAAGGCATTTTGGGGCTTATAGGTGGCTAAGTACTTGTATGGGCTCGAAGTTACGCCGTCGACATCCCCCATGCCGCGTCGGTGCCGGTAAGGCGCTCCCGGGCCGACGACTCCTCATTCCTTCGTCTCCCAGGTTGACCTTATATTCCTCCTGTCAGCACTTGAGACCATCAGAATAAAAGATTCCAATCGATCTGCTGCTTCATAGACTTTGGAAGACGTATATTCAACAACCCATTTTCACTTGGAACATCTCTCGTCTCCCCCCCTCACTGCTCAGATCAATGATAGCCATCGTCGAGGTCGCCATTTCCTGGCTATTCAGGAACGCCAGGGGCCGGGACGAGAAGAGCTTCTACCGCTCCCCGGCCTTTGCCGACTTTCCCGAGCCCACCATCAAGATCACCTCACCGGAATGTGGCCCGGGCTCGCTGGCGGAGCCCGCCCGGCTGACGAAGGAGCACTCCCACGACGGGGAGGGCAAGTTCCCGTCGCTGGAGTGGGAAGAGCCGGGGCACGCACTGACGGGCAAGGTGAAGGAGTGGTTGCTTGTGTGTGAAGATCCTGATGCGCCTCTGCCGACTCCGATCTCTCATGGGTGAGTGTGTGTGGGCGTGTGTTCGATTGTTCTGCTTCCTATCTCATTGTTTTACCCCGACTTTGTATATCAATCATGGAGGTGATTACTGATTTGATGACCTCTTGCATGCATAGAATATATGGCAGTATACATATCACAAAGACAAAGATAGAGCAATCTGATCTTGAAGTCGTCGACGACAGCAAGAATCTCCTCAAGGGCGGCTTCCACTACGGCATGTGTCGGAGGCCGGTGGTGTACCTCCCACCCCGGCCGTTGCTGAATCATGGCCCTCATCGATGTAAGTGCTTGATAGAGAATACCAGGAGATTCTCTTCTTTCCTTCTTCTTTGGAAATGTCTAACGATTGTGGATGCAGACTTCTTCCAGATTGTGGCGCTGAGTGAGCCGCTGCCCAAGGCATTGCTTGAGGCCAAGCCGCAACCGACAAGGGAGCAGATCGCGGAGGAGATACGGGGAAAGGTACTTGGCTGGGGGATCTGGGTTGGACAGTATGAGAGAAAGTGGGAGTAGGCGCAATTATGTGTGAATACATTGTAGTTTGTAGTTGCCATTGAAATGAATATAACACTCCCCCC
>LKEA01000024.1:185180-208758 GCA_003795315.1 Cytospora schulzeri | reverse complement strand
AGGTCAGGGTTTGGGTTGTTATCGATAAGATAATATTGGGAGGGAGCTTGGCCCCTCGCATACAAAACTTTTGTTTTTGAGTCACACTGAAGGAAGCTTAGGAACACCGGAGTAAATCATACTGGTGTGCATTTTATTCATAAAAAAAGAAAGAGGGAATGAACGTCTTTCGTCCGATTTCTCGACGTTCCAATATTATTCTCAATCCAATTCGAAGTGTCCCTCTCCAACGAGCCTTTTCAGGAACTTCGACTGTAAGCGTATCCTTACGACTACAGCGATTCAAGGACCCCTCCTCCGCAAAATCCAACCCCACCACCACTTGCACCACTTCTACGACCATCATCCCGACTTTGTTTGCGACCACAGTCTCGAACACCCCCAACATAAGGAGTTTCTCTACCTCTCGACCCAATTGCGCCGACATCCATCCTCTCCTTCACAACGGTGGGCTCAAAATGGCGCCCAGTATCGACGAGCTGGTGAAGCTCACCTCCGACCTCCAACTCGACAACATCCGCGACAAGTTCCCCATCTGCTACCCCGAGATAAATCCCATCGATGTCTACCGTGCCCACCTGACCAACGTCCTCGAGAAGATCACTGGCGTTGACCCCAAGATCATCTACAACGCCATACAATGGACCCAAGGTCTGGACAAGGGCGACCTCATCGTCGCTGCGCCCGCCCTCAGGGTCAAGGGCAAGAAGCCCGATGAGCTTGCCAAGGAGTGGTTGGACAAGTTCCCCGAGAATGACCCTCTCGTCGAGAAGCCAGTGGTGACAGGATACTTCATGTCCTTCTACTTCAAGTCCGCGCCCCTTACAAAAGCTGTTATCCCCCTGATCCGGTCGCTCGGCACAAACTACGGCAAGAACCCAGCGAACGGACTGCGTGACCCCAAGAACCCTGAGGACCGGAAGCGCATCATCGTCGAGTTCTCCTCGCCCAACATTGCAAAGCCTTTCCACGCCGGTCACCTGCGGAGTACCATCATTGGTGGTTTCATCTCAAACCTGTACGAGGGCGCAGGATGGGATGTCACCCGGATCAACTACCTGGGTGACTGGGGCAAGCAGTACGGTATGCTTGCCCTCGGCTTCGAGCGGTACGGCGACGAGGAGCTGCTCACCAAGGACCCCATCAACCACCTCTTCAACATCTACGTCAAGATCAACCAGGAGATCAAGGTCGAGGACGACAAGATCAAGGAGCTGAAGGCGGAGGGCAAGGAGGCCGAGGCGGCTGAGCTGGCGAGCAACAGCTCGGACGAGCAGGCTCGTAGATATTTCAAGAAGATGACGGAAGGCGATGAGGCGGCATTGGCGCAGTGGCGACGATTCCGTGACCTGAGTATCATCCGCTACAAGGAGACGTACGCCCGGTTGAACATCCACTTCAACAGCTACTCCGGCGAGAGTCAGGTGTCGGAGGATTCGATGGAGGCCGCGGCCAAGAAGATGGAGGAGATGGGCATCTCTACCGAGTCGGACGGCGCCAAGATTGTCGACTTTGCGAGCCTCATCCCAGGAAAGGAGGGCAAGCGTCTCGAGCGCCCCATCATCCGGAAGAAGGACGGCACGGCGCTGTACCTGACCCGTGATATCAGCGAGCTTCTCGGCCGTCACGAGAAGTACCAGTTCGACCAGATGATCTACGTTGTCGCCTCGCAGCAAGATCTGCACCTGAAGCAGCTCTTCAAGATCGTGGAGCTTATGGGACACAAGGAGATTGCGGCCAAGTGTCAGCACATCAACTTCGGTATGGTCCTGGGAATGAGCACCCGAAAGGGAACGGTCAAGTTCCTGGACGATATCCTGCGGGACGTGGCCGACAAGATGCACGAGGTCATGAAGAAGAACGAGGACAAGTACTCCCAGGTTGAGAACCCCACGGCTGTGGCCGATGTCCTCGGTATCAGCAGTGTGATGGTCCAGGACATGACTGGCAAGAGGTATGTGGCTGCGCTATAATGAACCCCAGGGTAACAAGACTTTTGCGTGCTGACAGACATGACAGGATCAACAACTACACCTTCAACATGGAGGCCATGACCTCGTTCGAGGGTGACACAGGCCCCTACCTCCAGTACGCCCACGCGCGTCTCTGCTCGATCGAGCGCAAGGCCGCCATCCCGGCCGAGGAGCTCGCGACGGCCGACTTCTCCCTCCTCACGGAGCCGCACGCCGTCAACCTCGTCCGCGCGCTCGCGCAGTGGCCCGACGTGGTGCAGAACACTCTCAAGACGCTGGAGCCCACGACGGTGGTGGTCTACTTGTTCAAGCTGACGCACGTGCTCAGCTCGTCGTACGACCAGCTCAAGATAGTGGGCAGCGAGCGGGAGCTGCAGAAGGCCCGCATGGCGCTGTACGATGCCGCGCGGTTGGTCATTGCCAACGGTATGCGGGTGCTGGGCCTGTCGCCTGTTGAGAGGATGTAAGCGGATGGTGTTGATTTGAGTACGTGTATGGGAAGGAAAGGGGAGGGGGGAGGAAAGGAAAATACTTGTGAGAAAAGCAAAGGAAAGGAGAGGAAGGGAAGGGAGGAAGGGGTGGGGGATAATATATGTGCCTGGTTAGATTCCCCCCCGTCGGCGCTATTGGGGTGTGCATGATGTCTCAGTGGTAGAAAGCAAAAATACCAAAAAACAACAATCAATATTCATCCATAAAAGCCGCCTACGGTTCCATGGTCTGGGAACTTCCAAAGGCTGTCTATCCTCTGTCGAGAGCCCCTGAGAAACCTTGCACGCCTGGGTTATGTACGGCCTTATGCAGAGCTAGTACTTGCGGCCTCGGAGGTTCACATGTATATACAATAACAATACACACCAACCTATGTACGCTGCGGATCCGTACTCAAGTAGGCAATCTGCAGTGCAACATCGACGAGCACCTAATGGTAGATGTACATAGTAAGTGCTTATAGTGCAAACCCCTGACCAAACCCCTCACGTATCCTGGTATATGTTGCCACCAGGAAAACTTCACATACCCATCATCCTCCTGTAACTGCACTGACTCTTTACACTTTGCCAGGACGAGACTCGAGAGCTCAAATACCAGGTACAATACAGAAACACGCAACTGCCTCCCCCCCCCCCAAAAAAAACACCGTATGGTATCGTGATGTCTCTTCCCCAGTTCAAGCTGAAGGCGGCCGTTGCCCATGCGGCGCCAGTCTACATGGACAAGGAGGCAACCACCGCCAAGGCCGTGAGGATCATCCAAGACGCGGGGAAGCAGGGCGTCAAGCTGCTGGCCTTCCCAGAGACTTTTATCCCAGGATTTCCCGTAAGTATGGTCATATGTAGATAAAATACACTCTACTAGACATATAACACAGTACTTCACCATGGCCTACCCGCCCCTAGACCAGACCGCCGTCCTCGCCCGGTACGCGGAGCAGAGCGTGGTGTGCAGCGCCTCGGACCCGTCCGTCCGCGCCATCCAGGAGGCCTGCCGTGACGCCGGCGTCACCGTCAACCTCGGCGTGTCGGAGCGCGTGGACGGGGGGTACACCCTTTTTAATTCGCAGGTCACCATCGACCACGCCGGGGGGATCCTGGGCGTCCACCGCAAGCTGCAGCCCACGTATGCGGAGCGGTATGTCTGGGGTCAGGGTGATGGGTCTACGTTGCGTGTCTGGAGGGTTGATGTTGAGGGTAATGGTGAGGACGGGGAGGGAAACGGTGCAGAGGGTGGGCAGAAGGGGGCAAAGGGTGGTGGTTACTATAACCTAGGAGGGCTATGCTGCTGGGAGAACACGCTCAACGGGGCGAGGCAGGCACTCATCGAGGAGGACCAGCACATCCACGTCGGGGCGTGGCCCGCCATCTCGACGATGAAGGGGTTCGACGGGGGCGTGGGCGACGCGCAGATCGAGGCGCTGATGAAGAACCACGCGCTGACGGCGCAGGTCTTTGTGCTGACGGCGGCGCCCCACGTGGACGATGGCTGTCTGGGGTGGATGGAGAGGAACATCGGGCCGCAGGATTTCGTGAAGAAGGGTGGTGGCTGGTCGGCGATTATTCATCCTTTCTGTTCGTTCCTGGCTGGTCCTGAGACCGGTGGGGGTGATAGGTTGGTCGTGGCTGAGCTGGACTCGAAGGATTTTGGTCCGGTGAAGGTTTGGATCGATGGTAATGGGCATTATAAGAGGCCTGAGGTTCTGGAGATGAGAGTTGATAGGAAGCAACGGTGGACGGTGCCGGGACAGTCTGGTTCTCAAGTCACTAAGGAGTCAGTCTGAGAACGACGAAATAGGCCGACCAGGACAGATGTATGAACCTGGATATATATGTTGTAATTTCTATGTTGAGGACCTATGAAACCTAACCCAAGTGAGACGACCGCTCTTGTATGGCTCACGATATCTTGTCACAGCCCCTTTTTAGGAGCATCTTCGTGACTTTACTATTCTTAATTTCACTGACCTTTATCCTTCTCCCCCAACTCACTCAACGCACTCTCCCAAACTTTCCCAATATTATTCTGATAAACCCAACTCATATCCGCCCCCTCCCTGATAACCTTCACCTTCACCTTCTCCTCCTCCGTCAACCCGCCTGTACCAACCTCCAACTCCCTCAACCTCGCACTCCTCTTCTCCGCCATGCCGGCAAGGTGCTTATACATACGGGAATAATACGGCACCCTCACCCGATCGAACAGCGCCAGCGCCCTCCCAGTATCATTCCCATAGTGCCGCAGCGCCTGCGCGAGAACCCACCCATCCTCCATGGCAAACCCAGCCCCGGACCCAAACGCCCCAGACAGCGCATGCGACGAGTCCCCCACAAGCACAATCTTGCCGTCCCACGCCGTGAGCCTATCCAGCTCCGGCCCCGCAAACGCCGCAAACTCCCGCCACGACCCGTCCGGGATCTCCCCGAGGGCCGCCCGGATGGCGGGCAGGTACTCCCCAAAGTGGGACTCGACGTGCTCGTTGGTCACGGGGACGCCCCAGACCACCTTGCTCGCGCTGTGCACGGCCGGGTCCTGGTACTCGCGGGCGGCGATCTCGCCGAGCCCCTCGCCCACGGGGGAGACGTACACGTGCGAGGTGGGGAGGTGCCACCAGCCCGTGTGGGCGAAGCGGGGGTCGTGCTTGGTTAGGGAGGATAGCGGGAGGAGGGACCGCCAGATGGTGGTGCCGGTGAAGGCTAGGGGGTAGTCTGGCCAGGCTGAGTCTCGGACGATCTGGTGGTTGTCTGTGTTAGTACTCACTGGTCACCGGTTCATTGCGGAAAATATGTCGTGGAGGGAAGCTTGAAGGGGATGGGGGCACTTACAGAACGGATGCCATCGGCACCGACGACCAGATCCGCCTTCTCACTCGTCCCGTCCACAAATTTCAACTCGACACCCTCAGCGCCCAGGTCAACAAGCTTCTCCAGCTTCTTCGACAGCTGGATGACTCCCGGGGGGACATGAGCCAGCAGGGCGGACTGCAACTTGGTCCTCTGCGTCCTGATGGTCGGCCTTACACTCCAGTCTCCCTGGGGCCACTCTGGGTCTCCCGGACGCTCAAAAGAATAAACTTCTTCTCCCGATCGGCCATTCCTGAGAAATACCCGTATTAGTGACAACTACTTCCCCAAGCACGTGGTATATCCGCATTCTTCTCTTCATCAATAGTCCGAGGGAGTCTGGGAACAAAGAGAGAGAGAGAGTGTGTGTGTGTGACTTACATATTAAGCACCTTATTACACTGGTGCCCGCTCGCGAGCGAGTCGGCCGCCCCCAATAGCGCGAGGACATTCCACGAGTTGGGCCCGATGTTGATGCCCGCGCCCACCTCGCGGAGTACCTTGTCCTTCTCGTAGAGTTGCACCTCCACGTCCGGGATCTTGGACAGTGCGATGGCCGTGGCCAGGCCGCCGGGCCCGCCGCCTACGATGGCGACCCTCAGCTTTGCTGCTGCTGGAGCTGGAGCTGAGGTCTGTCCGTTACCGTTGACGGTCATGATGGTGCTGGCTTCTCCGGCGTTATGGTTGGTATGTGTCTAGTGTATGTGTGGCGAATAAATTGGAGGAATATGGGCTAAATTCAATGCTGGTGTGAATATCTTCGAGCTATGGTAGTTATAGAATTATTTACTGTGATCCAGTTCGTTCAGGTGTCACAACCAATACCTACTTAAGTATATGAGGGACTTGAACCTGCATCTCGGGTCTACTCGAATATGGTAATACTCCTCCAAAGGGCGTGTCGTCAACAAGCTTGCTGATTGCGTGCTTATCTATCGAGCACTTCACAATGCACCGCGATGAGCACTTAACACCTGCATATGAGAGATCAGGCCATTCATGTGATAAGAGTGATGATGGATTGCTCAGCACGATATTCTCAGACTAACTTGTACCCGAACAAGTTTCCGGCAGCCGCAAGTCAACAACAACAACAACAACAACAAGACAAACCCCGCCGATGGAAACCACCTGCCTGGGTTTCTCTTTTCTGAAGCCATAGCCCCTCGAAAACTCCAAACTCGACAACGCAAATACATATACAGATTTGCAGGCCGCGGGAATTCCACACCCTTGTACTTTGAATTGCTTGAAAGAAAATGTGACGAAAGAGAGAAAAGAAGAAAGGGAATCGGCCCCACAGTAATAGGCATGAGCTCGCCACGCGCCCGAATTGTGTCAAAAAAAGGGGTATAATCACACAAACGAGAGTATCGTGGCCGGCGTTCCAACCTTCATCCAGCCTGGATCCGGCGCGGTGCTATGTCGCTTCGTCCCTAAGTCGCTATCACTTCCACCCAAGATAATAAAAAAAGGAAAATAAAAAAGATATTGCCACCATACGGTCTTGCGCCTGCTGCACTGTGCCGTTAAGGTCTCCATGTTTTGGTCGATTATTGTATCATTACTGCATAGCCCATCGTGTCGTCGTGCTCTGTGCCATTGAGATCCAATACCCGAACCTCAGGGGTTGGATGTTTTTGACCACCATTTGCAACTTTTGTAGATTTGGCTGATCCTCTGCATTTACAGCTCATCCTTGACGTGCTGCGTAGCCTTCTTTACCTCCTCCGTCGCTTCCGTAGCGACGCTTGCCACGGTCTCAGAGGCAGCACTGGCGAAGCTGTTCACAGAGCCAGTCGCTCCGGAGTACGCCCCAGCAAGGCGGGAGTACACGCTCTCGCTGAAGGTGGGCTCCTTGCCAACAAGAAGCTCCGAGACAATGCTGCTGACGACGACATAGTGCTTGGAAGCCTCATCAGAGGCAGCAGCAGCGTATGTTCCCGCAGCGCTGGTGACAGTGTCGGCACCGCCTCCCAGAGCCTCAGTTGCAGAGGCGGCGTAGTCGCCCGCAGCGCTACAGACACTCTCATACCATGGGGTCGGGGTGGGCGCGCCGTAGATCTGGTTGCTGATCTGTTCCAGCATCGCGTTCCAGCTTTCCAGCGCATAGGTTCCGGCGGACTCTGCAGCAGCAGCCGCATTGTCGTAACCGGCAGCAACATTTTCGTAACCAGCTGCTGCGCCCGATGCAGCATAGTCGTAGCCGGCTGCTGCGACCGAGGCAGCGTTGTCGTAACCGGCAGCAACGTTATCGTACCCAGCTGCTGCGACTGAGCTGGCATTCTCCTCAACCGCAGCGGCCGCTGCTGAGGCATTCTCGCTGGCGACTGATGCTGCTGAGGCTGCGGAGTCACTGGCAACAGAGGCCACAGACGAGACAGTGCCGGCAAAATCGGTGGGCGTGGGCGTCGCAGTCATGGAGCTGAGAGCACTGGATGCTGCGGCAAGGAACTCGGAGTACCGCACTTGAGCAACACCGAGCCCGGCGTAGTAGTTGTGTTGAGCATTCTGGAGCAGCTTCTCGACGTTCTCGCCGGCAGCCGCGGTGGCCGAAGACAGGGACTCACCAGCGGCAGAAGCCACAGAGGAGGCCGTACCGGAAATATCAGTTGGGGTTGCAGTTGCCAGACCAATAGCAACCTTCGCGTCCTCGTACTGTTGCTCGGCCCACGATCTCCCCTCACTTAGTCTCTGGGCAGCAATCGATTCCACATGGGCCCAGTCCACAAACGTAGGCATGGTGGGAAGAGCATTGGTGGTTGTGGTGGCGAAGAGGCCGTGCTGGGCAGCACCGAGGGCCGCATCCAACTGGGAGCTGGCAGCAGCAACTGCATTACCATAGGCGGAAGTCACCGAGGCCAGCATCTGCTCGTGCACAGGCTTGGGGGTGCCCGAGACCTGAACGGAGACCAAAGACAACGCCTGGGAGTATCGCTCAGCAGCCCCAGCCAAGGCAGCGGAGTAAGCTGAGCTGGCTGCCGACGAGATCGTCGCCGGGATGTCGGATTGTATCGCGGAAATGGCACTTTCGGCGGCTCCGAAAGTGTCAGTGTCATCGTCCAGAATGGGTTGCCGACTGGGAACTGACTGCGCAGCCGCTCCCAAAAAGCTAGACTTGACCGCTGCGGTGGCAGATGAGGCTACTGCCTCATCGATCGGCGGCTCGTCAGCCTCAACGGGCTCGGCAACTTCGTCGACAGGCACATGAGCAGTGCCAGGCTCAGCAGATTCCGTGGCCTCAGTGGCATGACCAGCAAAGTCAGGAGTTTCCTCCAGAACGACGCTCGATGCCAGACCTGGCGCACCATCAGACTCAGTCGTAGTAGAACCCTCAGATGACGCCTCGGCCTCAGAAGCAGCGGCTTCCGCAGCTGCCGCCTCGGCTTCCGCCTTCTCCTTCTCTTCAGCGGCGAGCCGTGTAACCTCGGGGTCGAACTCGTCGGAATCATCCTTGGAAACCAGCTTCCATGCTGCTGCCTGCTTCACCGCTGCAAGCTCCTTCGCCGCTGATTGAGCCAGCTCCATGGCCTGGCTCTCGACGACGTGGCCTTCATTCTGAGCAGCCTCCAGTCCGGGATGGTTCGTGATGAGATTCTTAAGATCCACTTGCCACTCGTCGAAGCGCTCCTTGAGAAGGTGGTACTGGGCCCAATCCTTGTAAGTGACACCGTCCATCCAGGCCCACTTCATGCCGATCTTCTGCAACGCCAAATCGCGGATGCTGTCAAGGATCTTGAAGTGGTTCTCGGCGACTTCGGTAACGGTTGCTTGCATTTCGTTTTCATACTCCTCCCTCCAACTCCGGACATTCTGCGACTTGGTCTTGATCTGCAAGCCAGCTTTCCGAACTGCAGCAGTAATCTTCTCCTGCGCAGTCTCTGGCGTCTCGGAATCAACCTTGACTAGGCTGATGATGTCCTTGATATCGTCTTTCAGGGTCGTCAATTCTGTTTCGATGGTGTCTTCCAATTGCTTCACTAGAGAAGTTCCCGTGGTATTGGCTTGATGTTCAATCATGCGCTTGGAAATCTCGTGAATGCGGTCGGCAATTTCGGCGGCACCTTCATCGGCAGCTTTCGTATACTTCGCTTGCCAAGCCTTCAGATCCTCTGCGACAGTCTCCCGTACAGCCCGGCGGTCCTCGCTCTCGTCAGGCGATGCCTCAGGAGCAGGAACTTCATCGCCCCCGATCTTGGCCTTAGCAGATTCGGTGGGAGCCGCGGCCTCTTCGGAGCTAGGTGGGGCGGCAACAGATGAGCTGGGCTCTGAAGACGAAGACGTCAAAGCCGTGCTAGTAGCTGGTGTGGCAGACGCGGAAGAAACCGAGGCCGTGGGCTTGGTGAAGGACGAAGCAACTTTGGCCGCAGTACTGTCGAAGACAAAATTAGCCCACTGGTCACTAAGTTAATTCGGACGAGTGGCGACTTACCTGGAAAAGGCCTCAACGGTTTTGTGGGTGTTGTTCCCGTTGTAGCGCCCAAGTCTCTGGCCGATTTTCTGCAATTGAGGCTCCACATTCTCCGCGTAAAGGAAGCGAAGCTGGGGCAAAACGGTGCTATCCAGGAAGAAGTATGTCTTGTTCCAAGCCCAAGCCATGGAAGGAACCGCAGTCTCAGTAGTGAAGGTGGATGCAGTTTGGTATCCCTGATGCACATATGGCTGCACAAACGCATAGCTCGGCAACAGCAGGCTGTTGTATGTCTGGACAGTGTTGGTCTTGGCAATGTCATAGTACGGCGCAACGGCAGAAGAAACCCGGTCGACATGGGGAGCAAGAGACTCGTCGTATTTCACCTTAGCCAGAGCTTGGTACTTGGTCAACTGGGGTTGGATATTCTTTGCCCATCGTTCCTGGCCAAGAGCCTGGGCCTGCGCGATGCGAGGGGCTCCGTACTTGGTGGCATAGGACCAGGTGGGTGTCAAGACCTTGTGGTCGACCGTCTCGTAGTATGGCCGGGCTAGCTCTACATAAGGAGCAGCATAGGCGTCGTAGTATGGCTCGAGATGCGGCGAGACGGTATTTTTGAGCTGGAAATATGGCTTGCAAGCACGGGGAGAATCGTCGTTGCACTCATCAAGCGTGGCGGGACACCGGAACAGAATAGTCAGGATGGAGTACCAGGTGAGTAGGCTGTCAACGATGTCGAGTTAGCATTTGCACATGCCGAACCGAAGAGGAGAGTGTAGCAGAGACAGCTAGGGACTTCAAAGTAAAATGCACAGACATACCGAGCGACAACGCCGAACGTCCAAGAGAGACGCCCTTGGCGTTGCTTTGGTGTTGGTCTCCTCCGGGGAGTGGTAGTATGACCGTTCATAAGATGGGCATGGCCGTTGATGCCATTTATGGCCTTTGGTGAGACCTTGACAGAGCCTTTAGTATCCTCCATGGCGGCGAGGGGAGGCGAGGCAGCAAACAGCGCCAGGTTGAGAAGGAAGAAGGTGCGTCAGAGCAAGAAGTGTCGGTCAATGAACGAACAACAATTATACTGATGGTTGCCGGCGATGTCGAGTCAGGCTAATGTTTCTCTTTCCTTTCTCCAATGGCTTACAATGAAAGTAAAGCCAGTGAGATAATTGAAGTGGTGTGGTCGCAAGAACAATTGGGCACAGGCAGAACAGGCTTGACAGGCTGATGAAGGTTCAAAAGGTTGTTCTATTTGACAGTAGACGTCATGGCTACTTTGTGTCAAACAAAGGTGTGATGAGGAAGGTCTAGGCCGATCTTGCGATCACTGGTCGAGGTTTTGCTAGGTACAAAAACAAGCTTGCAGGCTTGTACAGGCTTGTAGGTCCGGGGAGCGACTGAGCTTGGACGTCAGAGGCTTGCATAGTGGAGTCACCCTGTAAGAGCACGGGCCAAACAGAGAGCAGCGCACCGTTAAGCTCTTGATGCAGCAGATGCAGGTTATTCTAGAAGCAACAAGTATTTGAAACGACCAAACGATCGAAACCTTGGAATGATTCTGTCAACCAACTCTCGGCGTTGATTTACCTAGGCAATCTTCGAAAAGATATAATAAGATTCAAAGGGCACACGGGGGAGGAATAATACATCACGATGAGGTTAAGGCAAGGCATAGCATAGCATTGCCAAGGATCCCTTCCCAGTTGACCGCTTCCAATACAACGGGTAGGTATCTATCTACCTAGATACTTAGATACCTGCCTAGGTACTTAGTAGGCAGGTAGCACAACCTTCCCGTCCAGTCCATCGTCATCGAGGTCATCAAGCCGGTATCAGTCTGATCACTTCGTTTGGACAGTGATAGGCGGTATGCTTAAATCATTTACCTACCTAGGTATGTACATAGAATTTAAGTAGGTAGATACATACTATCTTTGTTCGCACCTGGACAGTTACTTACCCCCACGTACGTAGCTCCTATAAGCTCTGAGACAAATGAACCACATGCCATCAAACGATCACTTGAGTAAGACATGAGTGGTGCATGAAATCCACGCCTGGAGCCCGTCAAAGCCCCTTTCTATAACATTGCCATGTGATGCTATCGCAAACCATGGATCCGTACGTATGAATCAGAAAAGGTACGGACAAACTGCCTGGTAGCCATGCCACATGGAGTCACTGTAATGTTGATACAACTAAGTTGTGAGATCTTTGGGGTCAAATAAAGATTGACTACTTGTTACTTACTTGATAGGTACCTACTTAGGTAGGCCCAGGAAACCTGGAAATTGATAGAGACAACGAGACGACGATAAGAGAATTGATACCTGTATTTGACACTACCTAGGTAGACTTGGAGGGGCTGATGGAGGGGGCTTATCGATAGGTTGATAAGATAAGCCTTGGCTGCTTGGGTTCGGAGGTCGGGTCGGTCTCTCTCCGATTTGCTCAACCCGAACATTGAACGCCCCTTGCGTTCCTGCTTACAACTGCGGGATCACCACTATCTGCACTTGCGCCTTCAAGCAACCCTTGAACCTCGACAGTCCACCTGCCCAACCTCCGTCCGCCTGTAAACAAAGCCACCTCTCGCCTTTTCCTGAAATCCATTTCTCAGTACCATCTCTGATCCTTTTCTTCTTCTTTTTCCTATAAAGAAAAGTCAGATACTCCGCGCAACTTCTTGAAGTTGCCCAGACCCTCCCACTCTTGTCCTTCTCCTCCATACGTACCACGTCGCCTTGCGCTCGACTGTCATACGCACGAAGCATCCGACAGAGCCGGCTAGACGATCTAACTAGCAGAAGGAAACGAAATCGTCCTATGAACCTATCATAGCCGAGTCCACTCTCGAGGGGCGTTGCCCCAAACCGATCAGACGACATGGACGACATGGACGACGACTACCATTTCGAGATGGAACAGGACCGCATATTCGAGCCAATGTCATCCGAACCGACGAGGCACCGGCGGACCTCGACGGCTGAAGACGACATACAGACGATGTCCTCGAAAGCCAAATCCGCCCAAGATGCCACTTCCCAATCCCAATTCGACCCCGATACTTGCCGAATATGCAGGGGCGAAGCTACTCCCGACGAGCCTCTCTTCTATCCTTGCAAATGCAGTGGCAGCATCAAATACGTCCACCAGGACTGTCTGATGGAATGGCTCTCCCACTCTCAAAAGAAGCACTGCGAGTTGTGCAAGACACCTTTCCGGTTCACAAAGCTCTACGCTCCCGATATGCCCAAGACCGTGCCGTTCTACATCTTCATCAGCCACATAACGAAGTACCTCTTTCGGAACATGCTAGTCTGGGCTCGAGCCGGTTTGGTGCTGATGGTATGGCTAGTCTGGCTTCCGTATCTGATGAGAAGGGTCTGGTCTGCCCTTTTCTGGCTCAGCGACGAGGGCCTGGGACCCATGTTTGGAAGATCAGAAGCGGCTAGTGTTATGAGCGGAGCCTTCGGGTCGAGCGCTGGTGCGGCTACGTGCCCATCAAGCCCTTTACACGCGCAGGCGACCAGTGCTGCCGCATTGCAGAGCATCATGGCCAGGTTGCCCCTGAGCAGCACCTCGACGGCCATCGCAAACAACAGCTCCGAGAGTCCCGTGTCTAGTATCCTACTCAATATGTTTCTGGGGGGCTTCTACATTGGTGGGACCACACCACGCAGCGATGCATCAGCCACCGTACAAGCTGTCGACGCCCCGACCGCAACACACCAGCCTACCCTCTTGAGCGGTGTCAAACTACTCCAGAAGATGTCATCGTCTTCACCAACTTTCGGCAATTTCGCCATAGACGTTATGGAGGGACAGATCATCACAGTACTGGTGATAATATGTTTTATACTCATCATTCTGGTGAGGGACTACGTTGTCCAGCAGCAACCTGACATCAACATGCGAGCTGCGTTTGCTGCCGCAGAGAATGCCGCACCTGCAGAGAACCTAGCACCCGCCGCAGTTCTGCTTGACCCTATACAAGGCTTGCGGGCAGAGGACGTCGAAAGATTACGCGGCCCCGAAGCTCAGGATGATGGCCTCAACGGTCGAGTGGACGACAACGCGGATCAGCGAGATCCTCGGTGGATAAGGATGCAGGGAGGTCCAGCGGGCAATGCCGACCGTCAGCCGCTGGAACTTGCTGGACTAGAAGACCGCCCCGAGAGCCCAACTTTGGAAGCTCTGCACCAGAACAGGCGCGTAACAACGGCCTCACCCGACATGGACCGGGTACGGGAAGCCGACTCGACCAATGTGGAATTGAGCACTGTAGATGAGTATGTAAGGATTCATCGCGCGGCAGAAGGAGATCCGGCAACAATTCTCAGGATAATCCATCAGGAGAACCTGGAGAACAGACTTGCCTACTTCGTAACGCTCACGGAATCTCAACTGACTCGGAATCGACTCGAATCGCATGGCGAGGAAGGAGAGTCTTCAAGCCAGATGGCTGAATGGGGCTCAGAGACGGACCGGCCCTGGCTTGATGATGTGCAGGAGGAGGGAAATCACTACTCTGACAAAGGCACGAGCACCATGGCCAATACATCACCAGATGGAAGAGGTGATCAGGGCTATACATCGAGGCCAAGATCAGCCACGGATGGACCGCAGAACATCGGGGATATAAACCCGTTGAGAGACGGTAACTGGGCATGGCCAGACTCTGTGCTGGATAGCCGGCTTTCGGACCCTCAAATGCCACCTGCTTCGCAACTTCCAGGATCCTCAGGCAGGCCTGCCTCTGATGAGCTTGGCGGCGCCTCCCAGGGCTGGAACCACGCCACACCCCCATCGAGCACCTTAGGGGAAAGCGCATCATCCAGTTTGCAAGGCCCGACGCCGAGTTCCTCCGAGAACAATGATAGCACCACTAACCAGCCAATTGTTGCTGCTGGGGAAACATCTGACGCTGCAATGGATGCCGGCCCACCTGAGGATTGGGAAACCATGTCAGAGTTCAACGGGCCAGATCTGCACCAGAATGCGGCTGCCCAGGAGGATGGAGCGGTGGTCCAGGAGGAGCATCAGCCAGCTGGAATCGCACAGCGCTTGGCAGATTTCATGTGGCGTGACGTCGAAGCCATCCCCCCGGAAGAGCTCGCGCCCCTACCTGATGCTGCTGACGAGTTCTTAGAACACGACCAAGACGCCGCTGTCGCACTCGCGGAGGGCCCTCTACTCCAAGACGAAGAGCGTGATCAAGAAGTTGTGGCCGCTGCGGCAGAGGCAGGCATTGACCCAGAGGCAGAGGCAATCGAGGATGCGGAAGATCTGGAGGGCATACTCGAGTTGCTGGGCATGCGTGGACCTATTGCTGGTCTGTTCCAGAATGCCTTGTTTTGCGCGTTTTTGGTCTCCATTACCATCTTCCTCGGCATCTTCATGCCATACAACGTGGGACGGCTTGCCATATGGATGGTGGCGAATCCGACTCGACCTGTTCGGATCCTTTTCAGTCTGTCGAAATTGGTTCAAGACACCGCGCTGCTCCTGGCCGGTTCTGCATCTACAATGATGTTCGGTGTCGTGGACAAGATCTTGACTATTCTCAGACCTAGCGTACCGCAACCAGAGATACTCAAGAATGCGGCCCGGGGATCGTGGAACATGACGGAAAGTGCCTTCGGAAGCCTACTCGACAGTCTATGGACAGACCTTCCGTTCATATCGGCGGAAGAAGTGCGCAATTTTTCCACTGTCAGCCACGCTGCGCTGCTTACGTTGAAGGGCCAACTGGCTTCGTGCCTGGCCACACTTGGTAATGGTGTCCTGTTCCTCTTCGGAGGGAACTATTTGACCAAAATAGCGGACCTCGGTTCGTGGACCATGGTGGCCTCAGCTACAGTCTCTCAATGTTTGAAGGACTTGCCGACCTTGCTTACGAATCCGAGCTCGTGGGTTATCGACCTGGGCGCATTCGAAGACGCGGCTCCCTTGAGGCCGGAACTTGCATCCTGGAGCGCCATGGACCGAGTTTGGGCTGTCTTGGGCGGATATATCGCTATGTGCGTTTCCGCAGCTCTCTATCTCGCGCGAGGAGGTCCCATCTCCCCGGGTCGAGTCGGCCAGGAATGGGAGGCAACCCTGATAGATGTCTTGAACCAAGCCAGTGGTGTCATGAAAGTTATCCTTATCATAGGCATCGAAATGCTCGTCTTCCCACTGTACTGTGGGCTTTTGTTGGATGCTGCATTGCTGCCACTATTCGAGGACACCACCATCATGTCGCGAGTGATGTTCACAGTGAACTATCCTCTCACTTCCATCTTTGTGCATTGGTTCGTCGGCACTGGGTACATGTTCCATTTTGCCCTATTTGTTTCAATGTGCCGCAAGATAATGCGCAAAGGTGTTCTTTGTAAGTATTCTTGTCTTCACTGCGCCCCTTTGCCCTCCATCGGTCACTGACATGAGAACTCACAGACTTCATTCGCGATCCTGATGACGCCGAGTTCCATCCCGTCCGCGATGTTCTTGAGCGCAACGTTACCACACAGCTGCGAAAGATCCTATTTTCCGCCTTCGTTTATGGCGCCTTGGTCATCGTCTGCCTAGGAGGCGTAGTTTGGGCACTGTCATACGGGTTCCAAAACGTACTACCTATCCACTACTCGTCTAATGAGCCTGTTCTGGAGTTCCCGATCGATCTCTTGTTCTACAACTTCCTGATGCCTCTCGCTGTCAGATTCTTCAAGCCAAGTGACGGTCTTCACGCCATGTACACCTGGTGGTTCCGCAAATCAGCCCGAGTTTTACGACTCACTTGGTTCTTGTTCGGCGAAAGGAAGATTGACGAGGAAGGCACTCTCCAACCTGCACCTGGTTCTCCAACCTCGGCATTGCCGTCGTGGAAGACGATGTTCTTGGAAGTTTTGGAAGTTGACGCAGGCAGAGCCGTAGTCGTCCCAAAGACATGGAAGGGCACTTTCGAAGGAGGCAAAGCCAAGCCTGCGCCCCCTCTCAAGCCTCATCAGGTAGAGAAGGCCAACGCCCTGAAGAACTCTCTAGTGCGGACCAATCAGCTCGTCCCCGATGGCCGCTTCGTTCGTGCTCCGGCTTCAGATCAAGTCAAGATACCAAAAGGACAAAGAGTCTTCCTAGACGTTACGGAGGATAACGTGAGACGTGACCGCGCCGAATTTACAGGGGTCGATCTCTACGCGACAAACCAGTACCAGTTCGTCTACGTCCCACCGAATTTCCGGCTCCGCGTCTTTCTGTTCATCCTCTTCATCTGGTTGTTCGCCGCCACAACTGGCCTTGGATTTACTATTGTCCCGTTGATCTTCGGGCGATGGATGTTCCGCATGCTCATCCCTGATCACATACGGACCAATGATATCTATGCATTCAGCATCGGGATCTATATCCTTGGCTCCATGTTCTACTTCATGTTCCATGTCAAGGGCGTCTTCGCCAGGGCCAGTGCATGGGTGCATCGCACCGCAAGCAATCTACTCGCCCGCGACACTATCCACCGCGCTGCGGCTATGGCCATCTATACCGCCAAGCTTGTCTATGCATACTTCTTCCTCCTGATCGTATTCCCGGTCATGGTGGCCAGCTTGATGGAGCTATACATCCTGATCCCCCTCGACACATACATGTACGGGTCCCTGGTACCCAGCAACACGACCCCCGACACGACTGTTCTCAGCGTCCAGAACCCCCGTCATACAATCCGCGTGATGCAGTCCTGGACTATCGGCATCATCTACCTCAAGCTCGCAGCGCGCTTCGTCGTCCTCTGGTACCGCGACAGCCGCGTCGCAGCCGCCACCCGCGCAGTCATGCGCCGCGGCTGGCTCGAGCCCGATGTCAAGGTCCTCACGCACGCCTTTATCATCCCCGGCCTGTCCCTCTGGGCTGCGGCTGTCTTCGGGCCCTTGATGATGGCGAGGGCGTGCATCGCGTATAATAGGCCCGTGGGTGCTGACGGAGTTGTGGTGGAAAATGATGCGGCTGTGGTCCTCGTGTACCGCTTCTGCTTCTTCGCCGCGCTGCTTAGTGCTATCGGGCTGGCGCTGCTGCGGAGTGTGCTGGGCGTGTTCCGCTCCTGGAGGGTTAGGATCCGGGACGAGGCGTACCTTATTGGGGAGAGGCTGCATAATTTCAGTCTGGCGCAGGCTGTGCATGATTCACAGAAGGAGAGGCGGAGGGTCGGGTGGGAATAAGGAAAAGACACCGACATCGTCGGATGTGATGAATGGTATGGGTTTCTGTTACTATTGATATTTATTCCTCTGGGTGGTTTTGCTCGAGTGCGGATTCATTCAACTTGGTGATATTCCAGCGCAGCATTACATAGTCATTGTGAGGTCGAAGTCGGTCCTTGTGGGATGGATGCAGTTGGAATTGGACTTTACATACCTAGACTGGGGCGCTTGGACGGAACTTTTGACGTTGGCCCTACTTACTTTACCTACCTACCTCGCAATACGATTTGAGATAATGGGTTGACCTACAAGAGAAACGGGAGAGACTGATCACATCATCAACTCGTCAAGTCTTCGCGCAAGGGAGTGATCACCCTTGTCCTCAATATCGTGCCATGACTAGGACCTGAAACCACATGCTTGCAGACTGCTCGTAGAGACATCGACTAAGCGATCGAGAACGCTGATTTCTGATTAAACTACCATATCCTGCATACACGTTCCATGGATTTCTCTGCCTCCTCAATGCGGCCGGCGGCTCGCGACTGTCACTACCCGTCAGGACCTATGTGAGACTTGCCCAAAGTCTTCTGTTCTCCACCCTCAGAGTCACATCACACTGGTCTTGGAGTTTGAGCACATTGCCCAGCCCCATGGCAAATCTTATCTGTTCTTTGACGAAACTTGACCGCTTACACCTGCACTCCGTACGGTTTGAGCTTCGCCGAAACCGGCCTGCAGGCACGAAAGGCCAGACAAGATGTTGGCCTCGCAGGCGTGCGTACTGGTGGATTGGTTGTGGAGACGAGGCAGTTGCCCGTGTAAGAGTGAGGACTGCAACCCCCAGGACACCGGGGAAAACTAGAATCATCAGTAAGTCGTTCACCTACTGATACAGGTGGCAAAATAGCAATGGTTATTTGGGACTATTGGGCTTGATCTCTGGCCTTTTCACCCATATGGGACGATGGTATAAATTACCTAGATGTCATGTAGACAGAAATTCGCCAGTTGGGCCATATACATCAGCAAAGCACCCCGAAGGCATCAAGAAAACGTCCATTTATTTCCAGTACTATGGCTTTGAGTAAGAATCTAGCAGGATCCCAACAAAAGACGACGTTGTTTTCCTGCGAAAAATCGGGGTTTCAGACGTCCATTGCAGAGTTCCACAACGAAAGTTTTGCATATAGCAGTGATATTCAAGGAACAAGCACAGTCCCCAGGACACTATGGCCAACTACTGCACATTCGAAGACTAATGGACCCGATCATACGAAAATAGGTCGGGCGGTAATCTCAGCATGTGGGAGATGCATTGTTAGCCAAGATAAACCTTATATGGCATCCGTGGACGATCGGAATCTGATCATCACTGAGCCAACAAGAATAGTAATTCGAGCCCAACGGCTCACTTTGGTTGTCTACCTGACCAAGCGCCGCCTATCTGAGATTTGGCACGGGAGCGACCGGTTCGACAAGCATATTCAAACATGTCTCAACGTCATTTGTGATAGATCAGAGGGCGTTTCAAGAATATTTATCTGTATGGTCAAGGTTGCCCGCCTCCACAGCACAGCTGGACTTGCCACGAGGGGAAGCCGAAAGAGGCAGTCTGTGCCACAATGTAACTTCGCGAGGAGCAACTGTCCAACCAATTCGGCTAACTGGGGAAACGGTTGATGGCATCCACGGCTCTGATAAGCGTTTTGGTCTTTTTGCCAGACTCCGGGTAGGGTCGTGCCCGGTCGGTCACCAGATGTGACGCGAGACTTTGCCTCTGTGGCATTATCTCCATGCTCCCGCATCGACCTGCCGTACTTACATCATACATGCGCATCATCTGTAACCTCGAGCGGTTGCTTGTGTTGTGTTCTGGGCGGAACGGCTCCGGTCGCGTGCGAAGCCGGTGTGGATGTTGTTGGGATGGGAACCTTGAAAGGTGTCGCCCTTGGATTTGTGCGAGTCTATCCGAGGGCGAGGGCTGGGCACATGTATTTCTTCCTTGGCGATGTTGGACAAGATGTTACAAGTTTTGCAAGAGAAGAGGGCTTGCGCAACGTTGAGTGGCTTGAGGGCTGCCGCCAAGAATCACGGGCCGTCGAGGCTTGATATCTCACCCAAGAGCCTCAACTCGTTCAGCTATCAAAAGGGGGGCCAGGAAGGTCTTGGTATAGGCTTGGCAGCTTGGGCAGTATCACGACTGCAAGGGGACGAACCGGATTGCCATTGTCGCTCAGCCTGGCCAAGGACCCTTGGCAGGGAGGTTTTATATTTCTTTTTGGGCTGTAACGCTTGAGCAAGGTTCTTTAATCCGGCGGATCGCTTCAGAATCACCCGGACTAGGTACTTCCGGATGCGTAGGGTATGCACTTCCTTCAGTTAAGTACTTACATAGAGATCTTCGACCGGTTGAGGCGGCGCCAGCCGCTGCCACCTCTCCGATCTTAGGGGTCTTGGAATCTTGGCCTTTCTAATTTTGACTGCTTTTTCTGCAGATCACCATGCATAATCAGGCCTCAGTCCAAGCCACATCAAACCACCGTGGGGGTCAAGGTACCGAGATTTGCCCAGCAATTCCTCACCGATGGCTTCCGTTTGCGCCTGGATGTTCATGCTGCCAAGTTGCCAAGCGACCGAGCCGGCTTCATGTCGGGCGGAAAAAAATCAGAATTATAGAGCTGGTGGGTAGCAGAAGAACGTTGGGATGCTTTCCTCTATACTGGCAGTTTCCTCCGGTAAGTCCCGGCAGTGGTCCCATTTACAATATACGCCTGCGCCATGTTCCTGAGATGAATCTGTAGAGTGATAATTATATGATTTTTCTTTTCCTTTTGTGGTTTGATATCGACTTACAGGACCTCAACGATCCGTATCCACCAAGGCCACGTCAGGGATCGTCACGACGTAGTATCCATCGGGACGTCTGCCTTTCCCATGGGGGATTCTAGATTGTGGATCAGGGTGAATCTGGGCGGTCCCCACTGGGCAATGCCCGGCAATCCGCAAAGTTGTCGATCTGCCACTCTGCTTTTTGCTCTTTTGGCTCTCTTGCATTCACGACGGTGGTACCAGTCGGCCCACAATTGCAAAACCCTTGGCTGGCGAAGTACAAACAATGCCGTCCGTGTACGGTTCGACCAGATTGATACAATGCGGTACGGAGATTGGCGAGGATTGGAACAGTGGTTGCCCTTGCTCAACCACTCTCCGTGGTAAGGGAGCCTCTTGTATTTCCACCGCCACCACATCGGGGCGAGAAGGGCTTGGCTGATGTGGATCAACATCAACTGTGAATATCCGAGCAAGCTCGGGTGATACCGCGATCGAGGCTCGAGCATCATACAATGCGGAGCGTCCTCCGAGTGATTCCTTCCTGATATGAGGATATATTGCCTGCGACCCTCGTTCATTTTCCCAGTCAGAGGTGGCTTGTTCCGATCAAAGAGTCAAACTTTGTTCTTCCTGACCTTGGTGAACAGTTCTCAGCCTTTGGGTATTGCCATTTCGGATCCCATCATCTTACCAAACTCTCTCTACCAAGGTGTTCATCACTTGTCAAGGGGAAAGCGTTGACTCTAGCGGTCTTTCAAAGTCCTTTGGCGCTCATCTTAGTCATTCGAATACAACGCTTGGATCATATCATCTTTTGCATAACACCGAGAACGTGAATACAGGGACACAGGCAGATATACCATTCACTCCGTGATAAATTCACGATGGATGGACCGATGGGCTCTTACAGAGGACACGACAATAGACTCGAATACGACAGCCGGCCTGATCCAAGCTTCTCCGCACTTCATGGCTCACAAGGCATACCGCTCCAGGAAGGTCTCCGACGACCTCAACGTTTCTCAACCGAATTGTTGTCCAATACCCCAATGGATAGTAACGAGCCCACCCGAGTGTCGACTCCATGCAACGAACACGATGTTGAGAAGCGGCAACACAATGCGTTACAACCGGAGGGAGAGACACACATGGGATACAACATCTACGATCCCAGGAGACCCAAGCTGTCCCTGAAGCAGAGACTGAATCACTTCACGATGGCATGGTGGACACTTATCATGAGCACAGGAGGGCTGTCACTCCTGATATATGTGCAACCATTCCAGTTTCCCGGACTCAGGCAAATCGGCTTGGCCGTTTACACCCTCACACTGGTCCTCTTCACCATTGTGTTCAGCACCATGATCACACGGTTCATTTTGTACCCGAGCACCCTCAAGGCATCCGTCTGCCATGCGCGGGAGGGCCTCTTCTTTCCAACTTTCTTCCTGAGTCTCGCTACAATCATCACGAGTTCATACAAGTACACCGTACAAGAGGGCAATGCCGGGGCCAACACTGCCATCCGGGTGGTCTTCTGGTGCTACCTCTCGGTGACCCTGGTCCTCGCCATCGGGCAGTACAGCTACTTCTTCCGCACTCACAGCCTGGACGTCAAGTCGATGATGCCCACCTGGATCCTCCCCATCTTCCCCATCATGCTGAGCGGCACCATCGCCTCGGTCATATCCGAGGGCCAGCCCGAGTCGACATCCGTGTCCATCGTATACAGCGGACTCGCGTGCCAGGGCCTCGGCATTAGCGTCTCGTTCCTCATGTACGCCCACATGGTGGGAAGGCTAATGCAGTCCGGCCTGCCCAACCGCGAGCACAGGCCCGGCCTGTTCATGAACGTCGGCCCGCCGGCCTTCACCTGCCTGGCCTTCATCGGCATGTCCAACGGCCTGCCGGACGACTTCGACTTTGACGCCAACGGTGTCATGGACATCCACTTCATCCGGCAGGTGGCAGTCCTCGGCGGAGTGTATCTGTGGGGACTCAGCCTGTGGTGGTTCGGGGTGGCCATCATCGCGGTGGTCATGAAGCGGCCCAAGTATTTCCACCTTGGCTGGTGGGCTGGTGTGTTCCCCAACACGGGCTTCACCCTCGCGACTATCACGCTTGGCAAGGCTATTGGGAGCGATGTTGTGTTGAAGTTCGCGGTGTTTATGTCTGTGTGTATTGTGATTACGTACTGTTATGTTCTCTTTCATAACATCCGCGCTGTGCTGGTGCAGGACATCATGTATCCAGGCAGGGATGAGGACGTCTTGGAACATTAAAAAAAGAAGGAAGGAAGGGAAGATTTGGGATTGAGGTTTCTTCGGGTTTCTCCAGCTGTTTTGTGTTCACATTCTCCTCCGTCAATCCTCGGTGGGCTACAGATTGCTATTCGTTTAGCCCACTTCTCGGCGTTCTCTAGGCGCAACTGGGCTTCATACAAGGGTTTTCGAAGAGCAGTATTTGTTATTTTCCGGTTTCTGGGTCGTTTGCGTGGTTTTGCTTTTTCCAAGGTGAGGGGAAGGGTGTTGTTTCTGGAACACTACCACATGATATCGCGTCAGGCACTCGTTCAAAAGTAGTATATAGACATGATATCCCTATAGAATAAAATTGGACTAGACTCATTGAACCAACTTCCGTCGCTCTTTCACTTGAGACAGACATCCAGAACCAAATGCTTTCTTCGTGTTAGGCCATCAAAGCGTGAAGGTAAAGTTTTGGAATCACTTGATGATTCGGGATGCTTGATTATCTGAATACGCCCCCAGCCCAGCAAGGGACATTACCTGATGTACTTTCCAGGACTCCTTCGTTTTTTTTTCCTCATCTACCGCTCCCATCCAT
>LKEA01000024.1:140805-185158 GCA_003795315.1 Cytospora schulzeri | reverse complement strand
ATCATAAGTATCTATTCATATGTGACATCCCATCTGATGATATGCTCATCCCTTGCTGTCCATCTCCGCACGGGCCTGACCTCGGTGCATAAAGTGAAAGGGCCTTGATGATGATCATGACCTAATCGAGTGCAGGAAACCTATATCATCTGCCTTGGCATCTATTGCCCAGCTTGCCAAGTGTCTATTTGCATCCCGCCCGAATTACACCTTCAGAGTATTACGCGTCAGAATGAAACCGGTCACGGAACCTTGACCCTCCCTCCAAAACGCGGGACTGCAGCAGAGCCTTTCTTGGTGAGGGAAATGCCTCTGCTGCATGAACTCCAGAGTCCACTAATATATACGCAGACAACTCTGGTCATCCCCCTTTCCCCCGCAGACTCTGACGAGCCATCCAGGCTGGGGATGAATATCACTTGAGGGTTCCCTACCCGTCATCTGAGTGGATGAATAATGGATATATTCCACCCCACCCTTGTGTGGATTTAATGGGGTTGTCATCCACCCATCCCACAGAAACGAAAGACGGGGTCTGGGGGTGGAACTGAGCCCCCGGACCCAGAAGAAGGCCCCACAATGATGATAATTGCGGGTATCGAATGTATTGTGTGTTAGCTGTGTGTGAAGTAGGCAACTTTTCTGTTACTTGTGTTGTACTGTTTTCTTCCTATGCAATTATTTTCCCGGGATGTATATATATCTTTGACTTACCTTGTACCTGTGTTAATGACCCCGTATACCCCGAGTATGTACTGGAATTCATTATATGACCAAGGTCAGAATCAATAGTACTACTCGTGGACATGTTTATCACGTTGTCCCGTGTACATGGATACATGAAGTTTTGGCGGTAAGAGAGACGGCGGAACACTGACTGAGTAGGAAGAAATAAGATGCGGAGATATGACAATGCCTGAAAGATATAGCGCAGCAGAACTCGTGTAGTCCAACGGAGATTTGTGTCACCGTAATTAAGCTACCCGTAGACTTCAGTCACACACGACATGTGGTGACTAGAAATCATCGTCCATATTTTCTGTATAGATCCACTTCAGTATGGACATCCTAGGTTGAGTCACTACTGTGGACTGCTGCGCCTGAGATACCTTTCACCATTGACTCGCACCAAGGACGAGGCTCGGCCTCATCCCGGATACACGACCACGCTTAAAGCTGTCGTGATTGGTGATGAAGATGCTATCCAAAGGGTTCTTGGGAGAAACTGATACGGACATCGGGATACAAGCCCAAAGGGTGCATGCCTCCTCGCTATCTCTCGTTCTTCCCGCCAGGGGTCGATCCGAGGACCGTCGCGAGTGATGGACGCAAGCTTTGGTATCTCACCTCAGCCTTGGGTCTATTTATTCTGCAGAGCTCTTGCTGAATATTACATTGATTTCAAGTCCCTCAAACCCCTATAAATCTCACCCCCTCCCATACAAGTGCCCATAATATACTATAGAAATCCATGCAGCTCTAGGCCTGTGACCAGTCAGTGAGCCTCTTTGAAGTCTAATACTTTGAATGTCGTAGATAGCCCGTTCCATCACGTCTTGAATAAAATAAGTCTTCGTCGCCGATGACAATTGGACCAACCCGTTTCCCGGTGGAAAGCGAACGTCTCAACCAACCAACACGCATATGAAACTGCACCCTCCCCATGCAGGCGTAGGCGTGTTGGTGGCTTCTGCCTGTTGGTTGACACCCAATTCTCTCCGTCTGACTCTTCGTCCGAGATCTTGCGCAGCATTCCCAACTATTGGGATTGCACGGTATGTCGTTCCCCACCCGTTCGCCGTCGGTATGGCTGACCTGGATCAAGTGCAAGCTTCCAACGCCAGCATCTCGGCGACCCACCCGGAAGGCCTCGTCGCCGTGTGTTCGTCGGAGCGACCTCGGGAACCGGCCAAACCTCCCTGCAAGAGTTTGTCCCATATACCAGCAAGCTCCGCGTCTACGTGATCGGACGGTCCAAACAGGCGTGTGACCAGCTTGACACCGAGTTGAAAATTCTCGACCCCAGCGGTAGCCATACCTTCCTCAGGGCCGATACAAGTCTACTTCGCAATGTAGATGATGTTCGCTCTCGGATCCAGGGAAGGGGGACTGCTGTGAATGTCTTAATTATCAGCCAAGGAACGGCGAATTGCCAATAAGGGTAAGACTGCTGTGCCGCTGTGTGTTTCTTCCCGCACCTACTGACGTTCCACTATCCCAGCGACGGACGAAGGCCTGAACTATCTCAAGGGTGTGGGCTATTGTGAACGTATCCGTATGGTCACGAACCTGCTTCCTCTTGTCCGAAAGGCCACTGGCCTCCGCCGAGTCGTGTCAGCCTGGATGGCCAGTGTTGAAGGACCGGTGTTCGAAGAGGATTGGGAACTGGGCAATACGAAGCTCAAAGTCCCATTTACAAGTGCCCGTAGTTACGCAACCTCAATGGCCCTGCAACGTCTGGTGGAGACAGCACCCGAGGTCTCTTTCATCCAGAAACTTCCCTGGCTTCTGTGAAGGCGAACCTGATCCGGCCCGAGAATGGCGTTCTGCCCCAAATCTCGAAATATGCATTCCGTATTATTAATCTTTTCAGATTCCTCAGGGAGACTCCTCTTTTGGAGTGCGGTGAAACTCATACATTACAATGTATCAGTAACAAGCACCCACCGGCTCAAGGGGGTGCGAGACCGGTTGCGTTGCCTAGTGGTGTAATCGTTGTGAAAGGTGTCGATGGCAAGCGTGGCAGTGGAGTATACTCTCTGACTGATAAGGCGAGAGTGCAGATGTGAAGGCTGAGAAACTGCTGGTCACGTTTGCAAAGGATGGAACAGCAGAGCGACTATGGGCCTACACGGAGGGTGAGTTCAGGCGCATCAGGGGAAATGTCTGATGGAACAGGCAGCGTAGGCGGGCTACGACTTTTAACACCACTTCTACATCGGAGGACTACCTGGAATTGGATGAATCGTCGACGATAATTGCTGGTACCTTCTCAATCATTTCTCCGTCAGTCAAAGTTTAACGTACTCTTAAAGTCTGGCCCAGGAACGGTTTCTATAACAGCATTTCGTGCATCACAACAGCCCACCAACAAGTCATCAAGGCTGTCTTGTCACTTCGTAGACTACCTCCGAATGGCTTATCCGTGTAATTATGACATAAATCTGGAAGAAGTGTGTTTCACGCTTGCTTATACCTATACGCGTTGGTTGCCTGGCATATCAAGACGTGGGGCTTAGCATAGCCTCGATGGCCCCCAATGCGTCCCTGGCTGCCCCGCTCTGGCCAACATCCAACAAAAAGGATGTGGACATCTTACGAATGAGTCAAAGCCATACATACTTGAGTATGTAGTCAGAGTTGAATGATTCAAATAGAAAGCGAGCCCGTCTGTTTGTACTACAACTCTTGCTCCTGACCACCTCCTCGATCTTCTGTGCAGCTCGTTTTAGCCACGCTCGTCGCGCCTTGTCAAGATGAGCATCGGCTTCCCTAAAACAGAAGAGGAAACCCTCGCCCTATGGCGAGAGATCGATGCTTTCCAGACACAGCTAAAGCTGACCGAAGGATGTGAACGCTTCACGTTTTACGATGGCCCACCGTTTGGTATGACACCTCTGTCCTCAGTCACGCCACTTACTCCAGATGTCGGTAGTCTTGCTAAACTCATCTCTCAGCAACCGGTATGATTGCCCAATCCAGCCTTCTACGAACATATTCTAATTAACTAGGCCTCCCGCACTATGGACATCTTCTGACGTCCACCATCAAGGACATCATCCCCCGCTACTGGTCCATGAAGCAATATCACGTTGTACGCCGGTTTGGTTGGGATACCCATGGTGTCCCCATTGAGTACGAGATCGACAAGAAGCTTGGCATGTCAGGCAGAGATGCTGTGCAGAAGATTGGCATTGAGCAGTATAATGCTGAGTGCAGAGCTATTGTCATGAGATATGCCGGCGAATGGAGGCAGATTATTGAACGTTTGGGTCGGTGGATTGATTTCGACAATGATTACAAGGTACGTTAGACCACCAACATATGAATATAAACCTGAATTCTCGCTGCGTGCTAATACGAATATTTAGACCATGGATGCACCTTTCATGGAGTCTTGCTGGTGGGTTTTCAAGCAGCTGTGGGACAAGAACAAAGTCTACCGTGCCTATCAGATCATGCCTTTCTCGACTGCACTTTGTACTCCCCTCAGCCAAATGGAGGCCAAGCAGAATGAGAAGATGACTCAAGACCCTGCCATTTTGGTTGCCTTCCCCGTTCTCAATCAACAGGGTTACGAGGATACATCACTTGTGATCTATACAACCACTCCCTGGACTCTCCCTTCAAACTTGTTTATCGCGGTCCATCCAGAATTTGAGTACATCAGGATCCTGGACGAGAAATCTGGTCATCATTACATTCTCCTGGAGTCCGGTCTCTCCGCGCTCTACAAGGACCTCAAGAAGGCCAAATATAAAGTGTTGAGCAGGATCTCCGGGAAGGAGATGATCAGTTGGAAGTATACACCTTTGTTCCCTTACTTCACCGAACAGTTTTCCGACTGCTTTCAAGTCATTGGCGCAGACTACGTGGAGGCTGGCGAAGGGACAGGGCTTGTCCACCAGGCGCCTGCCTTTGGCCAGGAGGATTACGACGCTGCCGTCGCCGCAGGCTTTATCTCACCCCAACGCCTGCCCCCTTGTCCTGTCGACGATAAGGGACAGTTCACCTCAGAAGTTCCCGAATATGCCGGCCAACACGTGAAGGTCGCCGATAAGGCCATCCTGCGAGACCTCCGACAGACAGGGCGTCTGTTAATGGAGTCCATGGTTACCCACGCGGACAAGTTCTGCTGGCGCTCCGACACGCAGCTGATCCGCAAAGCCGTCTCTTCGTGGTTTATCCGCGTTGAGGATTCCATTCCCGACATCCTAGGCGATGTGGACAAGACGTCCTGGGTGCCACAATTCGTGAAGGAAAAGAGGTTCGCAAATTGGATTTCCGGTGCACACGATTGGAATGTTTCGAGGAATCGGTACTGGGGAACACCTCTGCCTCTGTGGGCTAGCGAGGACTTCGAAGAGGTTATTTGTGTCGGGAGCATTGCGGAGCTGAAGGAGCTCAGTGGTTTCACTGGGCCCTTGGATGATATCCATAAGGATAAGGTCGATAAAATTACGATCCCCTCGAAGCAGGGCAAGGGTCAGCTTCGGAGAGTCGATGAGGTATTCGATTGTTGGTATGTGACTCCGTCTTTATTGCTATGATAACCTTTTCCTAACACACGGCGCAGGTTCGAGTCTGGCAGTATGCCGTACGCATCCAACCACTATCCATTCGAGAATGCAGACCGCTTCCAAGGCGGTCTCTTTCCCGCTGATTTCATCGCTGAGGGGCTGGACCAAACTCGTGGCTGGTTTTATACCTTGAGCGTTCTCGGGCATCACTTGTTTGGACGATCTCCGTTCAAGAATGTTATCGTTAACGGCTTGGTCCTGGCCGAAGACGGGAAGAAGATGTCCAAGAGTCTCAAGAACTACCCTGATCCTATGAACATTATTCACTCCCATGGCTCTGATGCTCTCCGTCTCTATCTTATCAACTCTCCAGTCGTTAGGGCGGAGCCTCTTAGATTCAAGGAGTCGGGGGTGAAGGAGGTCGTCACCAAAGTTCTGCTTCCACTGTGGAACAGTTATCGGTTCTTCCACGAGCAAGCTGTCCTATTCAAGAAGAACACGGACAGCGACTTCCAAGCCAGCACTTTGCCAGCAGCCAGCGGTATAAGCAACGTTATGGATCGTTGGATTCTTGCTGATTGCCAGAGCATGCTGCGGTTCATCGACCAGGAGATGGCAGGGTACCGCCTCTACACTGTTGTGCCCCGCCTCCTCCGCGTCATTGATAATCTGACGAATTGGTACATTCGCTTCAACCGGAAGAGGCTCAAGGGCACGGCGGGTCTCGGATTGGAGGATACAAAGGAGGCTCTGAACACCCTCTGCGAAGTACTCTTCACGCTGGTTCGGGCTCTGGCCCCTTTCACGCCGTTCATTTCTGAGCACATATACGGCCTGCTGAAACCATACCTGGGAGAACAGCTGTCTACTTTCCGAGATACTAGGAGCGTGCATTTCCTTCCATACCCCACCGTCCACGAATCGCTTTTCGATGAGGTTACGGAGCGAAAGGTCTCCGCGATGCAGAAAGTCATACAACTTGGCAGGGCTGCAAGAGAGCGAGCCGACCTCCCTCTCAAGACTCCCGTTCCTTCACTCGTCGTCATCGCCAATGCACAGAACTTGTCAGATGTAAACGAGCTGCAGTCATACGTGAAGGAGGAACTCAATATTCGCGAGGTCATCTTGTCCAGCGACGAAGAGCGGTTCAATATTCTCCTCGAGGCACGCGTTGACTGGCCCACCCTCGGAAAGAAACTGAAGAAGAATGTGCAGGTCGTGCGGAAGGCTTTGCCAAGTCTTACACAGGACCAGCTTAAACAATACCTTCGGGATAAGCGAATAGAGATCGAAGGTATCGAACTGGAAGAGAACGACCTGAATATAGTTCGAGTGTTAGATGCCCAGGCAGTCAACGGCTCAGCTAAGGAGGAGGGCCCGAAGTGGGAAGCTTCTTTCTCGGAGGACGTTATCATCCTCCTGGATGTCGCTCCACACCCTGAACTGTTGAGCGACGGATTGGTTCGCGATATCATTAACCGTGTTCAGAGAATGCGGAAGACAGCTGGCTTGGTTCCCACTGACAAGGTTCGCATACAATACTCAATCGTATCTAACCCCGAAAGCATTGACCTTGATGACCTTGTCGCTTCCCGACAGCCTGTCTTCGAGAGTTTATTGCGCGGGTCACTTGAGCCTCTGCCCTCGACTGATGAGCCTACCGGGTCGTTCATCCTTCAGGAGCACCATAGCATTGGCAACCTGGCGTTGAAACTTAGTCTCACTAGACTTGGATAGTCTGTTTGAGTAATGTATGTTGACGATGTCCTTACCTATAGCTACATAAGTGTATAGAATCACTCAGCCTCTGTTTTACAGTATTTTGAATTATACCATGTAACGATATCCATGCGAATAGGGTCAGCCTGTAGAAAAGTTCAAGTTCAATTCCATAAGCAATGAACTCGCGGAGATATTTCGGTGGTCGGATCTGGATCGTTCGGACCAGTCTCCACAAGGTTCAGCTGAAGGATAGTCTTGCATACTTAGTAATAATGGTGGCTTGTGTTCGTATGCAAACCAAGTGCACATGACCCGTGTACTAATAACCATCAGGAAATGGGGAATTATTAAGAGCCCTAGCTGGATGTCAGTACGACAAGCCGTACATAGCAACAACCGGTGTCGACAACATTCCGACCCGAGGAAGGGAAAACAATATATGCAGGGTGCATCTTGTCCGAAAGGCTGATAGGTCACTCCGCCCCTCCAAGTGCTCCGTATGCCATCATTCAACTCCATGGCAGCTGAGAATAACCAACATCAACCAGATGTACGGTATACCTTTTGTCCACCTCGTCAATACAGCCGGTGGCCAAAAGACAGGTCCGAACAAGAAACAATATCGACATCGTGTGGCGGGCTGAGCAACCCCTTTTGGCTATCATCTTCCTAATAGTTATGAACTAAACGAAACTCGTTAATGCCCAGCCTCGTATCAACGGGTATCTGAAATATGCCCCTTACCTATGTATATGGTATTCCATAGCCAGGATGGAGGGATTTACCTGCTTTAGCTTCGTCTGATCTCGTTAAGAGTACCAAGTAGGCTGCGCACCGATCTCACTAACGTCCGCGCGTCCTATGCAGTAAATCGCTCTCTGTTCTATCACATTCCACCAACCCTTCTATTGGTCATCGATCCATTGAGAGTCCAGATTTCTTGTATCGTGGGTGGAATAGATCTTAGTCGGAATCAAGGAATACCTACCAAACATGGAGAAGGGGGACTGTGAGCCGCGCCTGGGCAGTACATAAACTACCGAGGCTGCATAATGTATGGGATGGATCCATATGGGTTAGGGTTGTTGAAGAAGTAGCAGGTATGAACTATGTCGCTCACCCCGAAAATGGGCACGTGTCGACGAGGCATATATTTTATTCTTCCACTAGTCACAAAGCCACCTCCTTGAGGTCATTCCAAAGCAAGCCGCAAAGGCGAGTAAAGCGGATCTACCTCGGCGAAGAGGTGGGTGATTCTCGCACTAGATCATCTGCTCTATGCGTGCTTTACGAACAGCTTGGGCTAGCAAGCTGGGCAGCTGGTTTCCTGGCTCGTGATGAGAGGAAAAGATGGAGTGATTAGCAACGCAGGGAGCGCAACTGGATTTCCCGATCTTGCCTCTTATCCGGCACACCGGCACCACCGTCCCTGTCCCTTAAACTCCAGGAACCAGGGGAGGGAGTACCCACTCCATGCCGAGGCACGGGCACATCTTCTTTCGACCGAGGCAGCCAGACCGAAATCGGTCCGGTTGACACTGGTCAGGAGTCCCTGAATCGAACAAGGCGGCCTGGGGTGGATGGGGTGATGCTTGATTCCAGACCCGGTAAAGTGCCCCGGGGATCTGGGACGCTTGCCAAAGAGAGTTTCGTGGACGTTCCAAGGTTTGAGGGGGAAGCGTTCCCGTCACGTTTTTGCCCACGTTTTTATCGCTGCGGATCTGCATGACTCTCCGCCCCCCTGGAGCCTTTCCCTACCAGCGATATCCACTCTTTCGCTTCTGACGCATTTCGCGAAAGGAAATCTAGCCCGGCTGGCCGCTCTGATGCTCGAAATCTCGCCCGGGGGACGCCCTGTCGTCATTTCTGTAGGCTCCTAATCTGGTATCAGGCATTGTCCATGTCACCCACCGGCTGTAACCTGGCATCGCGACCTTGCGCCTGCCAGGTGCTACGCCATCGGTGGGAAAAATGGGACCGAAATATAAGGGACGTGGTCCCCTCGCCAGTATTGCTGGAGGTTTGCCATGTCCCAATACAACATTTACCATCCCTTATCAACTTTTGAGTATTACACCTAACCAACCTGAGGAAATTCACCCCATACGCATACCCACCCTATCACAACCTTATCACATCACACAACACACCACACAACCATGGGTTCCTCATCGTGGCAATTCCCCGTAGACTACCGCTCCAGGCCGGTCGCCATCCTGGGCGGTGGTGTCCTGGGACGCCGTATCGCCGCGAGCTGGGTAGCTGGCGGCTACGACGTCAGCGTTCGTGACCCGGACGCAGCGCAGCGCGCCGCCTGTACCGAGTATGTCATCGCCAACTCAAGGAACTACCCCGCCGCCAAGGTCAACGCCAAGGGGCCCGGCAAGATCAACACACACGCTGAGCTCGCCGACGCCGTGAGGGAGGCGTGGCTCGTCATCGAGGCCGTGCCGGAGAAGCTGGCCATCAAGATCGACACGTTCGCGCAGCTCGAGGCCCTCGCGCCCAACGACGCCATCCTGGCGAGCAACTCTAGCTCGTACAAGAGTTCCGAGATGCTGGACAAGATCAAGAGCGAGGATACCAAGGGCAGGATACTCAACACGCATTACTACATGCCACCCCAGAACAATGTCGTGGAGCTCATGACCTGTGGTTTCACAGACCCCGAGGTCATCACCTTCCTGACGGAGAGGCAGAGGGAGGCGGGCACAACGCCTTACGTTGCGAAGAAGGAATCGACAGGTTTCATCTTCAACCGTCTCTGGGCCGCCGTGAAGCGTGAGACGATGATGATCCTGGCGGAGGAGGTGTCCACCCCCGAGCAGATTGACGGCATGTTCTCGACCATGTTCGGGTCCGCCGTCGGGCCCTGCCAGATGATGGACAGTGTCGGTCTCGACACTGTGGCGTTCATCGAGAAGCACTACATCGCGGAGCGGGGCCTGCCCTCGGAGCACACGGTTGATTGGCTCAAGACCAACTTCCTCGACCAGGGCAAGCTGGGAAACAAGTCGCACAAGGGAGGTTTCTACCCTCGTGTCCCCAAGATCCTGGCCCTGGACCTCGGACTCGCCAACAAGGACTTCACGTTCAACTCGGGATCCGTCCTGGAGATCTCCGGCGATGGCAAGACGCAGAAGGCTCTTGTCATCGACCAGTCCCTCCCTGATGGCCTGGACGTCGACGAGTCCGCCGGCCTCATGTTCTGGACCAACATGGGCATCCCTGGCCAGCCCGACGGTGAGGTTCACTCGGCCAAGCTCGACGGCTCGGACGTGAAGTGCATCGTTCCCAAGGGCACGACGAACACTCTGAAGCAGCTTGTTGTTGACTCAGTGTCCAAGAAGCTGTACTTCTGTGACCGTGAGGGCCTGCGGGTCTTCCGCTGCAACTACGATGGCAGTGAGTTGGAGGCGATCATCAAGAATGGCGATTGGGAGACGGACGGCCATGAGGACCAGACGAAGTGGTGCGTTGGAATCACGGTGTCACACAAGTATGGCAAGTTCTACTGGACCCAGAAGGGCTTCTCCAAGTCCGGCAAGGGTCGCATCTTCTCCGCCAACATCGACATGCCCGCCGGAGAGACAGCCGAGACGCGGTCAGATGTGCAGCTCGTGCTGGGCAGCCTTCCCGAGCCGATTGACCTCGACATTGACGAGAGCAACAACCAGCTGTACTGGACGGACCGCGGCGAGCTTCCCTACGGAAACTCAGTAAACCGTGCGAACTTGGATCCGTCCTCGGGTCTGGTCATCCAGAAGGAGGGCGTGAAGGCAAATGAGTTGCTTGTGAGGAACCTCAACGAGGCGATTGGCTTGAAGCTTGACTTCGAGGCGGGACTTATGTACTTCACCGATCTGGGTGGATCGCTGTACAGGGCCAAGCTGGACGGCTCTGACAAGCAGAAGCTGTATAGCTCTGACCAGCGGGCGTTCTCAGGAGTCACGATCGTATAGACGGAACTCGGACCTAGATGGGATAGAGTCAACGTCGGCGTACGGATCTGACTGCAGGCCATAGAAAACAAGCGATCTAATTGATAATTTCAAAGCATGTCCAACTGCAGCGTCGGGATAACCTCCTATTATCGTGAACCTCATCCTTGACCACTCATCAGCCTTCGAAGCAATAGGACTTCATGCTTCGTAACGAAGACTTCTGGTACTGGCAGTCCGAGGGACGTGTCTGTCTCGTTCTGCATAGTGCCGTCGAGCTGGTCAATCAAGTCTCTGACCTTGGCACACTCCCACTTGCCTTCGTTCGTCGTCCAGAAAACTCGTTTGATTCCCACCGAGTGCATGTAAGCCACGCATCGATAACATGGGCGAGACTCGGCGGGCGCGGGGTGATCCTGGACATCCTCGTGGATGGTAAACGGCGGCTGTGGCTGTACTTCCTTGCGTATCAATTCGTCATGGAGAGAGCCCGTCGAGGGGGGAAGGTTGAATGCCGTGCTGCAAGCATCGATGCCGCCTTCCTTGAGAGACTCGACATTCTGCTTCTTCCGCGCACGGCGCTTCTTCTTGCTTTCCATAGGCGGAATAGCGTTAACAAGACGGGCGACGTAAACGTCTGCGCCAACCAGCTTGGGGTGTTTCATACGATCCTGCACAGTGCTGGAAGAGCTTCCCATGCGACCCTTGGGGATGACAAGTTGTTTGCCCCGCGCCTGTTCAACAATCAGCGAGGACATCAAGTCAAAAGTACACGACCGTGACCCACTTTCCGCAGACCAAATCTGCCTGTATTGCCCTCCTTCGCATCTGGAACAGAGGCGCTATGCGTTTCGACGTTTTTGCCAGTGGTGGAGCTAACGGTGGTAGCATTTTGTAGCTTCTTATCCACTTTGACATTGTACTTCTTGTTGTTGTTGGACTTGTACCCATTGCATTGCTGTTTAGGCGTCTGATAGTAGTGCTTGTGATGACGGTGATAGTGACCATCATTCTTCTTCTTGGCGTGAAACGAAGTCTTCGCATCCACATGCGGAGGGTAGAACCCGCCACTCGTCAGCCTGAGCGTGGGCGGCACCTTGGTCGAATTCCTGCTCGAAGGTGGCGAGGCAGACAGCCTCGGCGTAGGCAACGACAGCATCGCGTCGCAAGGCGCGTTTGTGTTTGGAATCACCCGGTAATTTGAAGCATGGTTTAACTCGAGACACGGTATTGGTGGCGAGGGTGGAACGCGACGAGAGAGCCGATTTAATGGCCATCATCTCGCTATGCATGGTCAGCCGGGCGTTGGCGTGGCCTCCACCGCCACAGTTGCCGATGATGCTCTCAACAGTCTTGAAGTCGCCCTTCGACCTGGGTGGGTCCAGCTTGTCGGGGTTGTCGTCGAGAGAGGTGGCGGATTTGGGCAAAACGCCGGTCTTCAAGACGGATCCACCATCATATCCAGGGCGGCAGTCGTTGAACCCCTGGCCGATGACTTTGCCACCCTTGACAACGACGCAGCCATGACGGTAGTGGAGAGGGGACAGGGCAGCCTGTTCAAGACAGAGATTCAAGTACTGGTCGGACTTCATTTTTACCTTTGAGGATCTAACGGTGTAGATTGTGGGTTCTGGTCTGTTTTCTGGACTGTCGATTGCTTCCGTAAATGTGGGATCTCGATTGAGCTCGTGATAACCTTTGCAATGGTTGTCGAGAGAAGGGAAAGGACAAAACGAATGGTTGTTGCTGAACTTCCCCATGGGGCCGCCAAGTTGGAGATCGCCAGTGACTCCATATCGATGGTCAGTGCGTTTTGGCCCCGCTCACCTGACTGGACCAGTGCAACCACATGCAGTTGACATCTGGACTGGGGCTCAATGTTCAATGTTGTGTGTAAGTGTTAAGCAACAGTGCCAAAGCAGCCCACATAGCGACCACTACGAACGATTAGAGGTTACTCACAAAGTATGATGGATTATTATAAACTTGTATAAAGTCTCAAGAAATATTTATATGTAATCTAAGGCCTGGTGGGAGGTTGTAATAACCCTGACAGACTCATATGCACTATCGTAGACCCTAACCCGTTTGGACTGTCTGAGACATCAACCCATCATCTTGCGTGAGAACGACAACCTTATCAGCTCGCCTGCGCAGATGCGTATCCTCCAAGGCTTTTTGCTCCTTAGATCAGAACCTATTGGCTTTCAGATATATGTTTCCGAAATAAGAGTAGATACTTGCTATTCGCACCTGTCTTCAATTACGCTCGGCCGGGTCTTTGTCTCCTGCTGCCTGCGTCACCGACCACGTCAACTTGGCCATGATCTCCAAAAGTACATTGTTTTCTTTAAAACATCCTCAGGCCAGAATTCTCTTATAGTCACCATTCGATCATAGACAGTCTGGATTCTCAATGCAAGGCAGACAAAGACTGAGCCAGTATGACACTGGGCTCTTCAGGCCCTGACAGGGGTTGTACCTCAGGTCAGCTGGTGCTAGTCTCACTATTATCAACATCTTCTAATTGCTTTCAGTGTAGATAATAACATCTTTATTAGGTACATCAGGATATCAAAGCCCCTCTGCAACTTATATAGGAAAAAGCTTCGGGTGTGAGGTCTCGCTTGTATAGCAATGAGGTATCACTGGCACATCATAATGCACTCAAGTACCGGTCTTGCCCCACGTATTGCCACCAGCTAGGGAATGAAGGGACTTGACATAGGGTGGTGTGTGAGCCTGAAATCCCACTAAATTTGGATACATGGGAGAAGGGAAGCTCGAAGAGTTCCAAGAGTGGAAGTCAGATATAAAGAAGACAAAAAGAAGAAAATGACTGCCTCACAGTTGAACCGTGGTCCCCTTCCGTTCCCACCGCACAGTCCCTGGAACCATCAATTGTCCTGACTTTCGGCCGGGGACTCTAACCGTTGCGCCATGATGGATTTTGTTGGAATGAGATGGGTTGAAGCTCCTATAAGGGCGTGGCGGCTTCTACTGTAGCCTGGTTCCAGGCTCAACACCTGGGCAGGTACTCTCGCACTCATATATTAGGGCCTGGAAATACAGAGCTTGGGTTTGTTTCCATCTCTAAACCACACGTGGCACTGTACGTAGCCTTATCACTTCAACTGTGAAGCCACTCACTGTAGTCATTTCTCCCCTTCTCTGATAAATTGTCCAGTAGGCACATATGGTCCTTTCGTTGCCCAGAGGCTGCAGCCTGATGCTTCACTTATACCATCCCACTATTCACAAGTGAGAAATGCCACCGTCAGCGGGCCAGTGGAAGTTAGAACGTAGTGAATAACAGATAATAACAATGGTATGACCTACAGGCAACACTGATATTGCTCCTATGTATGTAACTCAGCCGCCGCGAGACAATCATGGACTCGTCTGACACAACATTCGTCCACGTCCCATCCACCCAAGTGAGCGAAAGTCTTAAGCCTTGCTGCCAAGAGACCCGAGACAAACAGAGCTCCTGAAACAAGAAATCAGTACCAGCTATACAAGATGTGTCGATACGTACATTTCATTCATGATTGCGGTGTAAGTATCCCCTCTGGGGCCCTCACAAACCCTGCCGTCTGCATGACCGACCGCTGCCAAACAGCACGATGTAACCTGTTCCATACTCCACGTATCTATCAGCACCTTCCCTTCCCTCCTATTTCAGTACACATTTCCACGAAACACTGGCACTGTGGCTAACTTGGATCGTTACAGCACAAGCTATACCCAGCCGGCCCCATACTCGATGACCGGGGATGCCTCCGAGCGGCTCGTACAGGAAGGACCTGCTGGGTTCGACGGGACAACACTGCAGTCAGAGTGAGGTGGCCACAAGGAGGAAAGTGCGACAATTGCCGCAGGAGATTTGCATACAGTTCTTCGGATAGTGGGAGCACCAGTTCGACCATGGACTGCGACAGCCCATCGACTTGAAGAAGAAAGCTGGTATGACAGGGACTTTTTGGAGGATTTGATCTGAAGAAGACCAGGATTGCAAAAGTGGAGGGACACTGGATGCACTACTTTCACATGCGATCGCGGTAGGATGCGAGTGAGTGGGACTGCTTTCATTTATATTGCAACTTATCGAGGCTGACAAGTTAGATCCGGTTGGACCCAGGGTATAGAACACACTCGCCGGTTGACTTCAGGCATAGCGTTGGCGCGCAGCATATTAATTAATGGACTCAGGACCCAAACAATGTGCCCAAGAGCTGCAGCATGCATATCGGTGATCCGATTCACCAATAACTGCTAGAAGCAAGTCAGAGTGAGGGTCGTATTCCCGGCATGTTCAGGGTGTTCATCCACCCATGGAGGTGACATAAATTCGGCACACACGAGCAGTGGACATGACGGTTCGAAATGAAGCTCGACATCAAGCTTTAGTGGTGAGGAGTTGCTGCCGTGTGCAAGTGTCGTTCATGCGCCGCCCAGTATGTGGTCCCATGGTCCAACCCCATGCTCCGTTAGTATCTCGAGAGCAACATCCCGCCATCCCAGTACACAGGGAGCCGCAAGTCGGGTATCGTCTTCATCCTCCTTCCTCATAGCTCTTCATCATGGCACCCGTGTCTTGAGCTGCACCCCATGCCAGCCCTTCATCAAGTCGCCGAGGACTGTGTTGACCATTCGTTGCTGCTTGAGCATATTGGCGCCGCGAAACTTCTTTGAGCTGATGTCGATCCCGTACATAGACCCGCAGCCACCCGATATATCCTGTACTACCAGCTCCACGGGGTTGAACTCCTTCGTCAGGCGATCCCAGATCGTGGACTCGGCCTCGTCGAGGAAGTCGGGCTTCTCCACGACACTCGACTTCGCTTCTGGCTCCGTTGTAGATGTGGTCGCGCCAGGCGATGCTGCTGAGGAGTAGAATTGGTAGGTGGGGGATGTTCTGGGGGCCGTGGATCGTCGGAAGGCGGACTGGGGAGTCGAGGATGCTATCGAGGTAGAGGAGGCGTATCGTCGCATGATCGTGGGGCTTGCGACATTCTGTCCCGTCGAACGTGTGGGCACCGCAAGCACGCGGCTGCCACGGAGCAGGGTCGAACACCTTCGGCACAGCATATTGATAGGGTTAAGAGGTTCAAATGAGCTGTTGCTGGCGATTTGTGTGGCGGAGAGCTTCAAGGGAGCTCCAGCTTGATGTTGAAGCTCGATTAGAAATTCAACTGCGGTCAGTGGAGCCTCGGGATGTAAATGTTTACGTCATCCAATCGGCCAATCATCGCTCGATGTTATGTAAGCAAGGCTTGCAGAGGAAAAAGGACCTCCCTTTCTAGACCCTAACCCGACTCACAACAACAACTCCTTCACAGGCTTCAAACACTCGACAGATTGACAACATTACGTGACTTCCCATATGAAGCGATACCTATAACTATATTAAGAACGGCTTCAAAGTCCTGGTTATGCTCATATTACTCTTGTTTCACCCAGAACAGGGAGAGATTATATTCCTCTCTGAAGATTCGTTTGTGTATGCTGTCCAGATGTACATACTTGAGTACTTCAGTAGGTAGCCGCCAGCCGAATATGTGGCGTAGAATATCCAGGAACATCACAAGACCTAGCTCAATCTACTCATAGTCGGTGTAGGATGTGTTTCAAACCAGAGTGTTGTACCCTTGTGAGCACCTTCATGCATCCTTTATACGTGGGCAGGTGGTAGAGTCAAACCTGGGGATAGTAACCAATGAGTTGCACAAAATATCAGTCAAAGGCCTTTGATGCCTTTCTGACTTTTCACTGATTCTCTCAGGCTGTTCATATTTCACGGCTTACTTCTCTGAGCTCGGAGTTCTTACCTTCCGGGATAGGCAACTACCCAGACACTTCTCAAGGTTACGGAATTTAGGCCCCGCCCATATCTATGTGCCATTGCCTCCAATTTTATATTTGCTGAATATCTTCAACTTCGCTTCTTCACTAGCCACTAACGGATAGCTTTCTTTACTTACTGAAACGGTAGTAAGAAGGTCTCCAAAGCCGCCATGTCCACAGGTTTGCCTAGACGACTCCGCCAGTGTTCGGCCTCAAGCGCCATGCTGACAGTATCCGCAGAGACCTTTGTGTTGGACTCCGTCAAAGTCCGCCCTGCCGGTGATGGTATGGGTAACGGTCTTTTCGCTACCGTCGATATTCCGAAAGGAACTCGCATCATCGCAGAGTCCCCTCTGGTCTTTCTAGCTCCTTCGGAGAGACCCTTCTTCCAGTTCTGCCACCTGGTAAGATCACTAGGCGACAAGACATCCCAGCTCGACGAGTTGTTCCACAATCCGATACTGTTGGACAAAAGCCAGGCAGGCAATCTTTTTGAGCGGATCCGTACTGAGAGTGGACTTCTCGAAGTTGCACACCACCGGTCTCAACCTCCTGACGGAACCATGGTCAAGCGCTATGCCATCTTCCTCACCAACTGCAACGAGATATTGAGGGGAAAAGACATCGGCCGAGGTATCTTCCATATTTATAGCCGAATCAACCATTCCTGCGAGCCCAACGTGTTCTGTGACTGGAATACCAACCTAAAGCAAGAGACAGTTCACGCTGCCCGAGACATCAAGGCGGGAGAGCAAATCCTGCAAGGCTACCTCAGCACCGAAGACTTTATGACCCGCAAGGAGAGAGCAGCAAAGCTACGAAGCTGGGGTTTCACCTGCCGGTGTAGTGCCTGCGCCCATCCGGAAGTTTCTGACCCTGTGCGGAAGCAAATGGGAACTCTGCATGCCGAGCTGAATAACATCTCTCAGTTGCACCAGAATGACGACATGAATTATCGCCGGGGTATGGCAGCGGACGGACTTCAAAAAGCAAAGGCTTTGGCGGAGCTGCTAGAGGCGACTGGCCGGTGCTCTTGGAAACTTTGCCAGGCGTAAGTGCACTTTCATCCTTATGATGACACCCGACCGGTTTTCTGGGGACAACACGAAAGTCGCAGCGGAAATTGATACTGACTGACTGACTGACTGACTGACTGACGCAGCTATCAAAGCTGCTCGGTGTTCAATAGCACCCTAGGCAACGAGGCGGCGGCAGTCGAGTACGCCAGGAAGAACCTTGAGGCTCAGGAGATCATCGTTGGCAAAGATGGAATGGATCGGACGTGGATTGAAAGGCTTGGACTAAGGATCTCCTGATGTGTCTTGGCCGAGTCCGTGATCAATCATAAAGTAAAGAATGCATTGATTAGACGCTTTCTTCGCTAAGCTTCATGGAAACATGATATCGATACTTCAAAACTCTTTCGCAGTCAGTGTTCCCACCGGAGTCTTCAATACCTCATGCGCTCATCATCCAGCCTACGCTTCACTTAAATGTACTCATCAAAGTTCCAAAGGGCGTCGAATTCCCGCTAGATATCCTTCGTCGCCCAGTCAATGCCTCTACAGGCTACATCCTGCGGGGTGTACGCCCTGCCGAGATCAATTATGTACACCTTGCCGTCCTTGATAAGGAAGTTGCCCTTGTGATTCTCCATAACATTCCGATGCCAGCCCGTCAACTGGTGTAACCGATCGAGTTCCTGGCGGCACAACTCCTTCTCTTCATGATTGCTTGGCTTGTGTGCCCCTTCGATGTATTCGATCAGCATCCCGACAATTCTACCTTCCTCCGCCACATGGCCCAAGAACTTGGGAGTGATGTCTTTTCCGTCGCAAGCCCGATATGCCATCATCTCCCTCTCGAGGCCATCTTTGTTGTACACAGGCGTTGGCCAGATCTTCATCACCATTTTAGTTTTGTGGTCGTCGAAGTCTTGATGCGTGACGACCCGGATTCGGTCGCTGACTCGGCCTGGTGCGGGAACTCTCAGGTTGATTCCCGTGTTCTTCAGGTCGACGTACTCAACGACTGGTTTGTCTGTCCAGATTGCTATGGGGTCCATTACTGGCAATTGCTTATATGTCTCGTTGGAGAGGTTCGCCGAGATGTAGTAGACTCCCTCCTGTTCAACATCCTCTTCCTTGGTGAAGCTAACGTCTGCATGGTTCCAAAACCCGCTTACGAATGAAAAAGGTTCGGACTCTTTGTAGAGTCCTATTGTAAAGAAGTTTGGGTCATACCTGATTCGTTGACCCTGAATTCGCTGGAGGATGAGGTACTTGATCGAAGTCTGGATAGTGTTGCCATCTGGTGAAGACTCTACTAAGAAACGCAGTATGGGCTTGGTCTGAGGCTTGAAATTGTACGGTGCCCAGAGGAGCCGACCAAAGTCTCCGACTGCGAGGTCGCTAGAAGCAACACTTGCGGCCTCAGGAGGGCTGACACTGGGAATGAGACTGGGAACGCTTTGGCTGCCGGGCACAGGATTGCTTTGGAAAGTGTGCAAGAACTCCTGGAATGTGATATCCCAAGGGGGGGTTCCTTCCATTGTTGATGCAAGTTGAAATTTACCCAAGTAATCAAGATGCAAAACGCGATGGGTAAAAAGGATGCCTTTATTTGTGATATGAATTTGCCCAACTTAATTAGTATGTAGCGAGTGAGTCTGGTGTTGTTGACGCTGTTGACTTGGAGGAGGAAGAGTTTCGCCCGGTCACCCTCCCCAGGTTTCGATTTACAAGTATCACCGGTATCTACAAGGCCTTCATTCCTTCCAAATCAGAACAACATTCTTATAACAACTTTGGAAGCATCAAACACGACCTGGGCAGGCCAGGTACGCACTTAGCAACTAGCAGGTGTGATGCGCAGTCTACTGTCAGCTTATTGACCCATCTGTCTTTCCATCTTCGAACGTTCCCAGTGTTGGAAGACAGCACTTGGGGTGCCACTGTTGAATATGCCACCATCCGGCTATCAAAGTTGTAATGCAAATGCATAACTATTTAAGTACGTACATACTTGGCACAAAACAAGCCAGAAACAGAAAACAGAACAAGTTCCATCGTGGTTTCGTACCCTAGTAAATGTTATATCTGACAGCTCGCACTGATATGTACTTGGGTAAAAAGCCTGCTGGACGATCACATGTACAGCCAGGGATGTCACGATCATGTGGGACCAACCCCTGAACCCTGCACCTTGGTCCCAGTTCATGCATGCCAGGTGGTGTGCACCACCCACATCCCTGCACAGGGACTTTTAAAGTACCCAAGTATACTTAGTACGTATCCACGTATCTCAGTACCCCTCTTTGAGTCCCTTCTTTTTTTTTCTTCTTTGCTCCGCAGACGACTATTTTTGAGACTTTTTTTTGCCCGTCACTTTTTGACTATCGTCAAACGAGCGAGCCTTTCGTAAAAGGCTATTTCACATTGATGTTGGAGTGCTTAGGATGGCGACATTCCGAGTGGGTTTGCTGATCAGAATCAATAGAGGCTCTTGTTGAGATCGCGGTATTACGTACACAGCTACTGGGAATCCCTTCCAACAGGAGTTCCGAGACTCCAGAGACTGTGGCATCAATCGATTGATCTTGAACCCTGCCTTTCTTTGTCTCCCTCTCTTTTTTCCCACATTGCTTCCACCCCCCCTTCCCCTTCCCCTTCTCCTTCCTATGCTTCCTTTTGGCCCCCATTCATTGAACTCATTGGATGTCGGACCAGAAGCTCCATCGTTTATCGGATTGACCGTTGCATCAATTCCCCTTTCGTACGAGTCCGTACTAGGTGCAAAATGTGCCCCACAAACTGTCGCACTCGCGTGGCGGCTTTAAACGGGCATATCTGGATCCACTGATAGGGGGCCCCACGACCCCTATCAACATGTTCGTGAGATGGATCTGTAGGATTTTCAAGCCCCAGAAAAGATGCACGGTCGAAGGAACCCTCCGGGTGGAAGAACGAGATGCCTATAACCTCGAATAGGATTCACATCAGGCGAATCGATCCTCCTCCTTAGCCCACGAACTGCCGAGTTGGACGCATCATCCATGCCACGGTGCTAGGTAAGGCACTGCGCAGGAATTTAAGATTGCATATGGAGGATTTTAAGATTCCGAATGGATAAGTGCCGTGCGTAGCGAATTGCTTCTAATAACAGACCAAGCCCAAGGGGTCCACTTCCCACGTGGTCCTAACCACTCTCGGGAAATATTGGGCCTTGGTTATGGAGATCAAGGGCGTTAAAACTTGGCTCCAGGTGGGCTTACCCCTGTAGAATGCATCAGGAGATCTCTGTTCTGAAGTCCAGACCCTGGGCAACTCAATGGAGAGGTTAAATAAACAACCACGCGGCACTTGGGGTCCTGTTCGAAGACCTTTCCAATCTTCGGTCCTGACTCCTCGGAAACTTTACCTACTGTATCACCATCTCGGGAATCTATCGCCAGCCCTGCAGTCAACATGGGATTCAAAGCTATTATCGTTGGCGGTGGCCTGTCCGGATTGGGCATTGCCCATTGTTTCGACAAAGCCGGTATCGATTTTGTCGTCTTGGAGCGGAGCGATCTTCTCGTGCCCAAGGGAGGAGCATCGATGGCCCTGTGGCCCAACAATGTACGAATCTTGGACCAACTCGGACTTCTGGAGGGAGCGGAGGCGCTCGACTGCGTAATAAAGTACAAGCACAACGTACGGAAAGATGGATCTGTGCTTCAGAAGAACAACATGATGGAGAGGGTCGGTGTAGCGTAAGTTTGCCTCCTCAACAGAAAAGAAGCCCTTCCAGAGCGCTCTGGGAATTGGAACTGACAACTTTGTACAGCCTTGGTCACCCCTGGATGTGCTTCCACAGGCCAAAACTGCATGATTACCTCTACAAGAGCCTTCCGGGTCACGAATCTCGCATTTTGAGCAACCAAGGAGTGGCCACGATCGACAAAACGGCCGACGGCGTGACGGTCACATGCACGGATGGCACTGTCCATGAGGGCTCAATGGTTATCGGCGCAGATGGCGTAAACAGCGCCGTCAGGAGTCACATGTTCATGGGACAGACAGACCCAAAATTCGCCGAGCCTTTCACAACTTCTTACAGGGCGCTTTACGGATGCTCAACCTGGACGACAGATCTGGACCCCCACACGTTGTACGAGATGCACGGAGACAAGATCAGCATTCAGATTATTCCCGGCCCAGAGATTGCCATGTTCGTCGTGTACGAGCGCCTCCCAACGACGGTCAAGGGGAGCAAACGGTACTCGGACGAGGAGAAGGAGGAATACGCCAAGTCGATCTTGGACTTCAGCGTTTCGGAGAAGGTCAAGTTCGGAGACATCTGGGGCACGACAACGTGGTCCTACTTCTCCGGCCTCGAGGAGGGAATCGCAGACCTGTGGTACACCGACCGCACAGTTCTTGTGGGAGACACGGTGCACAAGATGACCCCCAACGTGGGTCTGGGCCTCAACAGCGGATGGCAATCAGCAGCGATCCTGACCAACGGCCTCCGCAGGCTTTTGCAAACAACACCCGAGCCGACCACGGAGGATCTCAACAAGATTTTCCAGGAGTACCAGGGAATAAGGAAGAAGAACGCCTCGGACATGAGCGGACTTTCGGGCCTCTACACACGAGTTGTGGCCTGGAACAACCCTATCTGGAAGCTGGCTGACCAGTACATCAACCCATACATTGGTGGCGACTGCGCCTTGCTGGACTTGCTTGTCGTACCTCTTGTCGCCGAGCAAGGAAACACACTGGACTTCCTCGACGAGAATAACTACAAGACGGGCAAGACAGCATGGAAAAAGGGGCGGACGACAGTTCCCAAAGAAATTAAGGCCGAGGCCTGAGTGCGGTTTTGAGGGCAGCAAGGGCTGCGACGATTCCCAAAAGAGCATGGGCTCAAAACCTTCCTAATGTACTGGACGTTTTTAATACAGCGGAGAATGATGACGATACCTCGGCCGCCTCGAACTTCTATTCAGATATACGTATATACCCCCAAATTTATAGAACAATTGGCATGTGCCATACTTTCCAGCGTCATTTTCGTATCCGTTCCTCGGCTCGTCTCACATCCCACATCCCACATCCCTTGTGACCACCCCTTTTGATGGGTCAAGTGTGGAGTATACCCACTTGGGATTTTTATCTATCCGGGGGGTTCTTTCACCCTTGATGCCACCGCCCGCTGTGCTCAGCGCTGAAGATCACTCACATTTGAAGAAGGCGCTTGTGAATATGGCTGATGGGTTCCGGGGCCCCTTTAAATCGTCCAATAGTGTCAGTCAGTGATTCACATATTGAAACGACGTTGGAACCAACAAGATCGTGCCGGTTAGATAGAGGCCTGTACGCTGACCCCATGTTGTCTATCCGGGGAAGGATCCTCACATCTTCCGAGAGCCCACCACGCAGTCCTCACACCACCAATTTTGGACCCGTATATCACAGACTTATTACCAAATCATGTATTAAAAAGCTCCAATACCCTACCTCCACCCGGGCCGAGATTATCGGCGCCATTTACCGATCAGATCATCTGGATCCGGGAACTTGTGGTCCATGCGGTGCCGTCTCAGCCGAGCGATATACGGATCCGTATGCAACGCCGAGCGACGCCTGTCCGCTCCATCCTACACCCGTGGACTGTCGCAGCAGCACGACAATCAACTCATAGACCATGCCCAAAACACTCGAAAGTGGGTGGAACATGTCATCTCCTCTTTACTCCCCCGAATCCTCACCGTCCTGTCTCGCCCACTGCTTCCCCATATTGTCAAAGTGACCCCGCAATGCCTAGCAGCAGGTGGACACTCCCAAGGTCCCAAGGTTCGACTGATGCTCCCCGTCCTCTCCAACAAGATAAGCTAAGCAATGTATGGCTTGCAATTTTCCTCCAATCATGGCGATAAATCTGGGGCTTTCGTGGTAAACGGCCTCGTCACGTTGACGATGGGGTTCTACGTGCATGTATGTATAACTATGTCGCGGGGGAAGTCGCATGGTGGCGACATGGGCAGGAACAGGCTCCCGGCGTGTGAGAACCTCAGAAGCTCAGTCCTGAGTAGTGATTTGGCTGGGAACAGGACTCCCTGTTATCTATGTCTACCATGAAGTCCATCTTCGCGGCCGCTGCGCTTCTACTACACCTTGGCGAAAGCGTCACGGTGTCCAACAACTCAGCGCCCCTGGCAATCACCAAGAAAGGCACATACCAGGGCCGATACATCCCAGAGTGGCACCAGGATGCCTTCCTCGGCATGCCGTACGCGCAGCCACCCGTGGGCGACCTTCGATTCCGCTGGCCGAGGAGCCTGAACAGCTCGTTCGACGGGGTTCGAGACGCATCCGAGTACGGGTACAGCTGCATGCAGTACCACTCGGCCTTCAACATTTCCGAGGACTGTCTCACCCTGAACGTCATCCGTCCGGCTGGGGATAACCACAACACCAAGCAGCAGCTGCTGCCTGTCCTGGTCTGGATCTATGGGGGTGGCCTGTATGCGGGTTCGACTGCGGATCCCCAGTACAACCTGAGCGGCATCGTCAGGGTCAGCCAGGATATGGGCCAGCCTGTCATTGCCGTGGACATGAACTACCGTCTGGGCATGTGGGGGTTCCTGCAGACGCCCGCGCTCGTGGCGGAAGGCTCTAGCAATGCGGGCCTGCTCGATCAGAGGTTGGCACTGCATTGGATTCAGGAGAACATCGAGGCGTTTGGTGGTGATCCAGATAGAGTGGTCGTCTGGGGCGAGAGTGCCGGGGCGCAGAGCATCGCGTATCACCTCTTCAGCTACGATGGCCGCGATGACGGACTGTTCCGCGGTGCGATCATGGAAAGTGGTGGGCCAACAGGGTGTCAAGTGCAAGACCTGGCGTATTACGCGGTACCTCTTGAAAACCTGACGCGTACCGTGGGCTGCTACACAGCGGATGACCAGTTGGCCTGCCTGCGAGGTCTCGATTCGGACACACTCTTCGCGGCAGCGCCCGCACAGGTTTGGAACCCCCTCATCGACGGGGATTTCCTCACGGGCTATCCCAGCGCGCTCATCCGCGACGGGAAATACAATGCCATTCCGCTCCTCACGGGCACCAACACCGACGAGGGGACAGGCTTTTCGCCCTCCAAGCCGAACACGGAGGCAGACCTCTTCTACGACTTCCTCTCCTGGCGGAGCTACGGCCTCTCCCCTCCAACGATCCGCAGGCTGCTCGAGCTGTACCCAGACGACCCCTGTACGGAGCCGCCGCTGTACATCAGCAACTGCTCCGTGTTCCCGTCCAAGGGCCTCGCGTGGCGCAGGGGCGCCGCCATCGGGGGTGACATGGTGATACACTCGGGCCGGCGCAAGATGTGCGAGACGTACGCGGGAGGCAGCGCAGGGCAGGCCGTCTACTCGTACAGGTTTGACACACGCCTGTGGAACCAGACGGCCCTCTACGGCATCCACCACTTCGACAACGTGGCCTTTAGCTTCCAGAACATCTCGGGACTGTTGGGTGCCAGCCCTGCGTACGACGACGACATGAGGATCGCGCGGAGCGTGGGGGTGGCCTATGTCAGCTTTGTGAACCGTCTTGACCCGAACCCGCTGGAGTCTTGGGGGTTGGATGGTGACGATGGTGATGGTGGGAAGAGTGGGAACAGTGGGAAGAAGGTGGACCGGATGCCGCTGCCGGAGTGGCCAAGGTATAGCCTGGAGAAACCGACGAATATGGTGTTTAATGTGACTGGTCCGTGGGTGGAGGAGGATACATGGAGGAAGGAGGGCATTGCGTACCTGAATAGTTATGACGTCGCAAGGGAACTGCTTGCATAGATTGATCAGATCTGATCAGACCTGATCTGGCTGACGTGGTGTGTGTGTGTGTGGTTCCTGTCAAAACGCAACATTGATTGAGGGAACGAAGGCTTGGCTGGCGGTGAGTATGCTGCGAGTGAGCTGCGAGTATGCTGCAGGGGGGTAAAGAGGTATCGTAGTCCATCTGGGCAGTCACTTAGTTCATTCTGGCAGTTAGGAAGGTGGCTGATGCGGTGCCTCCCACCGTCTCCAGGACTATGAAGCAGCTAATGCGGGTTTGAAGCGTTCATATGGATGGCAATAGGCGAGTTGCAGCCACCGACTGGTATTTAGTAATCAGAGAGTGCCCTTGTTTGGACCTGCTGAACCTGTTGAACGTGTGAAGCTTGGAAGATTCCAAGGTTGTTTCAACAGTCGTCACTGTGGTACTGGTCATGCTTCGTCATGTGACTACATACTTACTTAATACTGTACTTAATAAACACAAGATCGTCCTATCCCCCTCCTGATCTCTATACACCTACCAGTTGACCCACCACCCTTCCAGTTGAACCATGCTTACTTGCAAGGTTGTCACACGCGGGTCGAAGATTTCCCTGTTCCCTGCAAACCACTGCGGATAACTGCAGGTACGAAACCTTGTGCTGCCTTCGGGTCGAAAAAGAAAAGAAAAGGCTCCGTCGAGGTTGCGACCTTGTCTCAGCCCACCTCATGGATTTTTCACATCGATGAGGATAAAAGGAGGCAAAAAGGCTTCTTCCGTGGTGCACGGCAGCTGTTCTCCCCTGCCAATCTCCAGCCTCTCGGCCGCGTGGACATGTCTATATTAAGAAAGCGATGGCTTAGTTCACAACAAGATGGCCGACCCTTGGGATATTACAACAGCTACCTGGGTAAGATGGTGGCCAGCTAGTGTCGTCGCCATCCGGACGGTATGTCCCTTCCGGCACCCTTCAACCCTGTCAAGCTGTCTTGCAGCTGTGATGTTTCTTTCCTTTCGTTGTGGAGTCATGTCACCTATGACAGAGTTGGTTCTGCCCCTCCAAGTGCTTGTTCCTCATATTTCGACTCATGATCATCGCTAGACGCAACCGCCACATCCGCGCTCCCCTCCCCAATCAACATGGGAAGTCGGACCCAGGAGCTTACCAGTTGACGCTCCAAACTACCACACTTCAACCGCGATCTGGACTGACCTCAGAACTGCCACCTTGAATGCTGTCGTTCCAGCCAAACTGAACACCTTTTGCCATCCTCGACCCTTCCTTCCCAATTCAAGTTGCAATTTTTGGTCTTGTAATGCCCCATTCCTTCTCGAAAAATCCCTGTTTACACATGTGCAGCTTGACGAGACTCCTAGCCAGCTAACCTGGCACCGTCCCCGGTCACCTCGCTATCGTCTACCTATGTATCAGGTTCGTAAAAACAGCCTATGTAGCCGTTCACACAGCGCCGTTACTCTCCAGCAATCACTATGCCATTTCTCTGTATCTTTCCCACAGAAACTTCATCAAATAGGGCACAGTGTATCTAGGTTCCGAGAACCACCCATGTCAATAATAAGGAAGGCCGGCTTGAGGATCCCCGCATGGAGACGCCTTCCTTTGGAGCTGTAGTCAAAGATATTGAACCAAAGGCCCACACAGACGCTAATGCCGATATAGTGCAGTATTCATGGATTGATGGCTACCTACCTAAGTATTTGGTAGGTACGTAAGTACTTAAGCAAGTACGAAGACTCACGCAGGTTAAAGTGTTCTATATTTCCCATCTGGTCACATACGTACTCCTTCCTAAACTATCCTCTATTGGTTCTTGATATTGCGTTGTCCCTCTCTTTCCTTCCTCTCAACATGGTAGCTTCGGTGCCATACTTTTCTTTCTAGATTTTGTGAGTTATGTGAGCTCGTGGTCCTCCGAACATTTCTTTCAAGCGTACCTCGTTTTCGCACACATCATCCTCGTCGTCAACAAACAACTTGCACACTCCGTATCGACTCCCTTGTATTCTTCCTATCATCATACACCCACCATCATTCACCTATCATCAATACATAACAACATATTCCTCAAAGCCCTCCTGTACAATATGGCCTTGTCCAGACTCCTTGTTGGCCTTTTGGCTGCCGCTGGTCTTGCACTGGCCAAAACCCCCCGCGTCCTTCCTGGTGCCTTTATTTTGGAGTATGAAGATGAAGTGGACATCGATTCACACCTTTCATCTGTCCAACACCTAGCCTCCACTCGTCTGAAGCTGGACCACAAGCTGTTCAAGGGCGCTTCTATACGATTCCACGATGTCGATAAAGCCCAACACCACGCAGAACTCCTGGCCAGTACACCCCACGTCAAGAAGATATGGCCAGTATACCTATACGACATACCTGAACACACGATACATTGGACCGCCGAGGATGCTACGGCGATGGCAGCACAAGACGTTCCGACAGCCCGCCAGGCACCACCGCCTGATACGTTTTCGCCCCACGTCATGACACAGGTCAACCGACTGAGAGATGAAGGAATCGTAGGACAAGGAATCAAAATCGCCGTCGTCGATTCAGGTGTAAGTTCGTTATTGCAAGCTCACATCTATTGATTTGGACACTGTTTGCTGGAGGACGCAATTTGGGAGGAAGTTGTTCGACAAATGGGACAGAACAGTACACCATCCTACAAGGGACTGTCCGCAAGGGCTTTTTCACACACTCCCACAGGTAGCCTTGTGAAAACGGGGAAGTTCCTAGCCAGAATCATCGTTTCCTATCGTCCGCTACGGGAACACTCGCCATCGCCACTGTTGATCACATGTACTGACTTGGTAACAGATAGACTATACACATCCGGCCCTTGGAGGATGTTTCGGCCCAGGATGCCTGGTTTCCTCCGGTTGGGATTTCGTCGGGGATGCTTTCACCGGACAGAACACTCCCGTCCCAGGACCCGACCCACCTCTAGACTGCGGCGGACATGGTACGCATGTCGCAGGCATCATCGCCGCCCAAGAAGGCAACCCATACGGGGTTATTGGTGCTGCGACAGGTGTCACTCTTAGCGCATACCGTGTCTTTGGCTGTAGCGGAACAACTACTGACGATGTTGTGATTGCGGCATTCAACAAAGCATACGAGGACGGGGCTGATATAATCACGGCATCCTTAGGGAGGCCGTCGGGATGGAAGGAGGAGCCTTGGTCCGTTGCGGTCTCACGAATCGTCGAGAACGGCGTCCCCTGTACAATTTCTGCAGACAACTCTGGCGGATATGGACTCTTCCAGTCTGGCACAGGCGGTGATGGAAAGAGGGCGACCGCTATTGCGTCCGTTGACAACATTGTCACGCCACAAATTTTCAAAACTGCTTCGTACATGGTCGAGGGTGGCCTTAACGAGCCTTTTGGCTACGCGCCGGGAGTGCCTAATGCATGGCTCAATGTCACACTGCCGTTGTGGGCTGTCAGCTTCAATACTACTGACCCTTCAGTCGCTTGTTCCCCCCTCTCGAGCCAATCTCCCAACCTATCTGGGTACGTTGTCCTCGTCCGCCGTGGCGCATGCGACTTCGATCAGAAGTTACGGAACTTGGTTGCAAAAGGTGCACACCATGTGCTCTTCTACAACAATCAGTCCACAGGCGCTGTTAATGTCTCCGCACCCAACATTCCTGGCCTCCAAGCCGTAGGAATGGTCACGGCGGAACAGGGTGCCACATGGACTGCTCTTTCATCTTCCCAGAATATCACGGTAGCCTTGGCCGACCCACGCATGGCGACTTCATACGTTGTTGCGACGGCCAACAACATGACGGGGGGTTACATGAGTACATATACCGGCTGGGGCCCGACATACGAGGTTGACTTAAAGCCACAGTTTGCCGCCCCCGGTGGAAAGATACTGTCAACATACCTCACTAAGTCAGGCAATTACATGGTGATGTCTGGAACCTCCATGGCTGCTCCTTTCGTTGCTGCTATCTACGCTCTTTTGATGTCGGCTCGGGGAACAAAAGACCCGCAGACTCTGGAAAGCCTTATATCGAGTACCTCGAACCCGGTGCTATTTAATGATGGCGAAACAACCTATCCGGTCCTAGCACCAACTGTGCAACAAGGTTCTGGTATTGTTCAGGCCTACGACGCAGCCTACGCCACATCCCTCCTTAGTGTCAGCAGGCTTTCTTTCAACGATACCGACAATATCCGACCTGTCCAGCATTTCACAATCTCCAACAACGGAAGCGAGCCTGTCTTTTATACTCTGAGCCATGCGGGCGCAGCCACAGCATACACTCTGCCAAGCGATGGTAGCATTTATCCTGCCAAGTTCCCCGCCGAGCTTCATGATGACTATGCCACAATTGAATTCTCTGACGAGGAGCCTTTCATACTCTCCGCTGGGCAGCGAAAGGTCATCAGCGTGACAGCCACACCTCCTGCCGGACTCGACGCGAGGAGACTGCCAGTATATTCAGGGTACATCGCCATCAAGGGCTCAGATGGGTCTGGCCTATCACTTCCCTACGTTGGTGTTGCTGGATCGCTACACTCGGCCACGATTCTCGATGCCGCACAGACATTTGTAGCGAGATTTCGCGGACCTTTGGTCTCCATCTCCGCCAACCACACCTTTATATTGCCTCCTCCGGGTCACGACAACGACCCCCTGTACATCAACAATCTTACGGATTTTCCCCGTATCGCAATCGGTCTTGCTTTGGGCTCGGCGTTGGTCCGGATCGACGTCGTCCCTGTGTCAGTACCGTCTGGTACCCATGTCGGCGTGTCGGTTGGCCTGAGAACACTCGGCGACGTGTTCAAGACGCCTGAGGTGACAACCCCCAAGGCCTTTCCTTGTCTGTTGTGTGCGATCAAACTGACCCGAATTTACTCTAGGAATACCACTCACGCGGCCAGCAGTATGGGTATTGGGGTGGAGCGCTGTCCAATGGCGAGCAAATACCAGCCGGCACGTACAAGTTGGTGATTCGAGCATTGAAGATCTTTGGAGACAGAGACAAGGCAGACGACTACGAAACGGTCGAGACGCCGGAGTTCTCGATCCGGTACATGGACCTGGAGCCGATACCAGCGGGGCCGCGGAGACGACAGAGGGGGTGGGACCGAGACCATGTGCGAAACCATTGAAGGTGACTGATGGATATGCACCTAGATGACGGACGGATGGATTGTCAGGGGGCGAGAGCCTTGTAGAGGGACGGTACATTGATGGCTCCTAGAAATAATCCTAGATGACACGGCATGTGTACATAATTAGACTGAATCAAAATATTCTTCATGCACCAAGAGTTCCCAACCCAGCACACCCGAGCACTGTCCAAAGCTACGAGCAGTTTGGGGAAGACACGATTATGTGAAAGTACCAGGCATAAAGCTGCAAACACCCCCCCCCCTTGGTCGAGCTTCAGCCTCGCCCAAGACCAACGCTTAGGGCCTAGGGTACCTCACTTACCTTGTGCACTGCCGGCCTGTACTATATGCTGTACTATTGGTTCCTCAATCTGGAGAGGCCCTGAATGGACAGTAAACGCGACGTGAACGCGTACGTTGGCCCAAGCTCCTCCTTCACCTTCACCTCACCCACTAGCACCTGTACATATTTATACCCAGCACCACTAAACTTCAAGAGATATTTGAAAAGTTTGAAAGCCCAGCAGGTCTCCAGTCAAAACTTCAGGTTTCTTTTCTTCAACCCACAAATCATCAACTTCTACAATTTGCTTTTGCCTTCAAAAACGACTACCTCATTCCGCTTCCAAATCACCCATCACACCCATCCTTCTTCTCTCTCCCCATTACGCAAAATGGAGGACCACGACATGAACATGAGCGACGCAAACGCAGACCCCTCTGCTCCCACCACTGGCGCCGAGGACGCGTCCAACAACCAGGTAGGTCCCAGTTTTCTCCTCAGGTCAACTCTCACCCAGCCTTGTCATCCCCCCCCCCTGCTCTGCCCTCTTTCGTATCTTCGTGCGAGTTGCAAAACTGGAGCAAAAGGGTAAGCGTGGCTAGCAACCCGCCTGCTCCGGCCGCGGGGACTACTTACTCCTACACCCTGGCCCTGGTCGCGTGCCAACGCCGTGACCACGGAAGTTCAAAGCAGGCTCCATTCCTGCCCAGGTTTTCTCGCACGGAACGCGCTCTCGGCCTATTCAGTCAAGGGCGCCTCGAGGTGACGTCGTCGCTTTGGGGTTTGTCTGAGACGCAGCACCACGGGCTACGGCCACGTAGTATCTGGAGTTGGTAAGTGGCAAACCGCCGGGAAACCGGAGGAATCCACATCTTAAGGAAGAGAGGCTGTGCCTCGGGATCCCAGTTCGCCGGTGTTCATCCTCCCCTCCCCCTGCGCGGGGTTGGGAGCTGGTGAGGCACACGCCAGCTTCTCATGCTGTCGTGATGGGGGTACCGGGGACGGTCGAGAGCGATTACGAGGGGGCAGAGCAGCATGGCAACGTCGGATCTACTTAGCTTTGGTTTCATTCCTTGCTAACTGGGTGTAGGAAATCATACAGATCACGCCTGACGAGACGGTCACCATCCACCAAGTCAGCCCCGAAGCGATTCACGCCGCCACCGACAACCCAGCCTTGCAGAAGCTTCTGGGCAGCTTCCAACACAATTTGAAGACCAATTTCAGGGTTTCTCAAGGCGCTATGTCCTCACACCGTCTCGTGGAGGATAGCTCGAGCAGGTACAAGGTTTCGGCTCGTGGAGACCAGTTGGGCGCTGTCTCCGCAGCGTACCGCAAGAAGGACGTCATGGGGATAATTGAGAACGCGAAACAGATCATGAAGGAGGCTAGGAAGACGGTGGATGACTCGAAAGCGGATACAAAGCACACACGCCAACGCCTGGTCAAGCTCGAAGATAGCTACGCTGAGCTTGCGAAAGAGAATGTAGAAATGAAGGCCATGCTTGAGCGTCTGATTGGCGAGAAGATGGGTGGCCAGCAGCAGGTCAACAAGGTTCGTTATTACCTTGGAGCCCAGAGTTGTCAAGCTTGCAACCCGAGTATACTAACACCGTCACAGATCCGATCGCAGCTTGCAGATGTTTCCCTTGACGAAGACTAGGAGTAATCCATGGGTGATTGCGGGCCTGCGCCAGGTGGTCTCCTCAAGCATTGGGCCCAGAATGGAAATGTATGAACAAATTCATGTTTTACAGTGGTGTGGCAACGGATTCAGGCCGATATGGTAGCAATTGCATCGAGGGATGCGTAATTGTAATCTCAATCGTGGATATCAGTGATTTCGAAGCCAAGTACGTGAGATCGTTCTCGATACCGCAGCACCCTATGACTTTCCACACCCAATTGTCCTGTCACTTCTGTCCTGAGCCACCCTTCTCACACATGGTTGTTTCGGGTCTGTCTTGGGTGGGACGAGGATTTCTCATTGATTCCAAGTCTTTGATGAGCTGAAAGAGATGATCAGTAAACACTCTGGCGGAATTGCACAAACTTCAAGGTCCTCACCTGATTGATCATCCTGTACTGCTTGCCCTGTTCCTTGATGATGCGGCTGATTTGCTTGGCTTTCCCCTTCCCTGAAGCTGCAACTTCAGGTCCAACCTGCCCGTTACTGCTCTCCAAAGACTTGACAGTTCTGGCAGCCTTGATCTTTCTCTTGAGCTTCCTCAAAGAGCAGTTGATATGTCTGAACTCGGCCCTGTTGTTCCTCCTATCCTTGCGGCAGGTCTTCTGTCTCTCGTCAACCACCACTGCCTCGCGCTCAAGCACCTTGATTCTGACACTCATCGAGTTCACGCTCGCCTCAAAAGTTTGACATTTCTTCTTGATCTTGGCCTCGCCGATGCGTAACTTCAAGGCGAGAGAGGCTCTCTCACTTTGATCTCGTTTGCAATTTTTCTCCAGCTCCTCTATCTTGGAGGCCTGTTCTTTCAGCCGCTGCTCCACTTGCATGGCGTCGAATGGTTGCGTCAGATCGGTCATCTTGAAAAAGCGAAGTATCAAGACGTGGGGGCACAGTAGGAATAAGGAAGGAGATGGAAAATGTGTGAGCTGTTGATTGATGTCGGAAACTCGCCTACAGAAAAGCTGCAACAACACGAACTTGAATGCATCGCGGCCGGCTAACAGCTCCAGGTAGCTTCAATGTTCACTCCGATACACCCATACCTGGGGCTCTACCAAACTCATTCACCTACTTGATTACTTACTTAGTAGGTATGGAGCTGCACTTCCCGTGAGCCTGCCACCTTCAAGCTCTTCTTTCTACCTAGGTACTTCCACCCAAAACCCATCCACCTCTTACCCTTGACACGTCACACTACGCTCGCCTTCCACAAACTTACCACTGTCAACGCCACATTTCACACGCTCAAATTTGAGGCTCCTACGACACATTTAAGATGGTACACATGACACCGGAGAAGGAGGCAGCATTCCTAGCCAGTCTGACGCCCCAGCAACACGAGGCATACGTGTACGCGTTCAAGCGCGAGCTGGTAAGCATTGCCTTCCTACGTCAGCTGCCAACTACTGCGTCCAGTCACTGACCTCTCTTTCTACCAGGTCGACGTCAACTTGCGCCTGCTGGAGGAGTTAAACCAGCTCATGTTGACCGAGGACCACCTTTTGCTCGAGCTTGATGAGTGGGACTGGGTCCGCAATGTTTACCGCAACCACATGCCCCCCCTCGGTTTCACCCAGGCCCCTGCTGATGCGCTGAAGGATGCCGAGATCGTCGCCAAGGTCGAAGCAGGGCTCGTCGAGGTCCGAAAGGAGATCCGCAAGCTCGTGGCTCAGAGGCCGGACTGGGAGGGGACCCTCCAGTCTTTGGCCACTGACGAGTCTATTGGGACCATTAGACGCTCTGTTGCTGTCCAAATCCTGGAGGCCGTACGTGATATCCTGTCATCCCCACTGCTCTTGACTTGTCATGCATGTGTTTATCAAGCCACTAGATATACACACTAATACTAACGGCTGTTTTGATCCGGTATAGATCTACCAGCCTGGAATCCTGAGCGACATCGTCGAGGAGCCCCACCGCGGGAAGCCCTGCCCATGTGGTTCTCGACGTAAGTACAAGAAGTGCTGCGGAAAGTACGCCAAGTAGGATGAAAAATATGGGAGGAAAGGTGGATGCCAGTGTCTAAGAATGATGGGAACATGTCTACATACATTATGGGGGAAGGGTGCAAGGGAGTGAGCTATATGGTAGCTAATTACTGAGGCTTCATTGGTTTCATCTGCATCCGGTCTCTGGGGACCAGTCCCGAGCAGCGGTTGCAAGCCCGAGGCATATGTGATTTCTATGACAACCTTGAGGTCTCATTGAGATCCTCCCATGGATCTAGATACGGACACTCTCAGACTTCGAATATCTACACAACTGTAATACTGATTTCAGTTCATACACATTCTCTGACGCAATCATCTTTCCTCGATCTCATAATCACGTTCAAGGCCCCGTTTGACCACAGCCACTTCATGACGACAGGAGACCAGAATATCACCACTTTTAGACACCTCTATCAAGACCTCACCATTGGTTGCCAGCCAGTTAGTAGGCGCCATGAAATGGTAGGCTACCTTTTCGTGCCCCTGGAACGCCGCTATACTAGCTGAACAAATCCACCCATCCGTGTTCATAAAAATGTGCCGTCCGCGATATGTACCGACCAGATGCTTGACTTTTCGACATACTCTTATCGAAGCGTCCCCTTGATCCATTTCATGGTCCTCTGTGGAAAGTTCTGACACTTCAAAGCAGAAGAAGTGGCTCTTGACGCTGTAGTCTGCGGATGAGTACTGCACCGCCATCAGAGAGCCGTCCAACAGGGGTATTACAGCTCTGACGTGGTATACTGAGAGCATGGAAGGCTCTCTGCTGATACCAATAGCAGGAGTGAGAAGCCTAAGGCCTTCCCAGGAGTACAGATGAAACTTGTTCTCTGAAAGCAAGATCAGAACGTCAGGGCGAGTTGGGTGAGGGGCCCAGCAATATCCACCCGTAGCTGTAGGATTGCACTTGACTGTCGATACAACCTTGTTCTGCGACTCGATCATATGTACAGACGCCTCGTCATTGACGCATAGTAGGAGGTGCGATCCAGCTGGGTTGGATATGATATGTTGAATCCCGGTGCCACTAGAGCGAAGAGAGAATACCAATTTCGGAAGCCAACTGGTTCCACGAGGCTCAATTCGATATATCATGACAATCCCTGCGGTATCCACACTGGTAATGTTTGACGTGTTCCCGTTGTATTGTAGCTTCAGAATCGTTGTGCCGTGGTTGTAGAGATTTTGTCGAGGCGTCCCGTTCCTTGCCTCATAAGCCCAGACTGTCCCATCGTCTTTGCCCACAAAGAAGTAATTGCCAGTGTTATCTACTGCAAGCGCAGTGATTATGGGGAGGTCGTCATCATCATGGTCAACGACTTTAACGTAGCTTTCTTGACTGTATATCGATGGCGTTCGAAGCGAATCCCTCTCTATGTCTCGGCGGTACAGAGCAGAGGGCTCCCACACGCGGCAGCTGCGCCCATCGCCGCGGATATCAAGCAGACGCGAACTATCCGCTGTGAAGGCCAACACTGTAACGCCCCGGTCTCCGGACTGTATTCTGTACAGCTTAGATAGTGTCTCAAAGTCGTATAGCTCGATCGTGCCATCGACTGCTGCTGCTGCAAACGTCCGCCCATCAGGTGAAGATGTCAGACGTGCGTATATGTTAGTGGACGAGACTCGAGCTTTAACCGTATCTGAATAGACGTCGAAGAGTACGAGATCCTGCACGCTGTAGCTTGCTACTAGGAGAGAGGAACCCGGGAGGTGGCTGAACGCCAGAGCCAGAACTTGCACCATGGGCTCAGCTGAGCCATCCACAAGTCCACGGTCCCGATTGAAGAGCCGTTGGGTGTTATCCTCATAGTTCCACACCACTATATCCTGTCCTCTATAGACAACGGCTAATGCATCGATGTCAGCTTGAAATGACGCCATGAGGGGTGCTCTGCCTCTAAATCTATCGCCGTAGCGTTCCTCGAGCCGTCTTGTCCAGTCTACCTCGGTCTGCGACTGCTCGATCAGATTTAGAATTAAAAGACGGCTGCTACGCAAAGCTGCTAGCAGGATTTGGTCGTCGTCCACGAATGCAAGCGCCATGCATTCTTTCGCTATTTTTATATCCCATTGACGCTTCCACGTCTCCGTATTCCATATGCAAAGCAGTCGGTTGCTAGCACTGGCAAGCAAAGGTTTGTTGACAGCAAACTGCATGTTGGTCACAGCCACCGGATGGTCTATTGACTTGGCCTGCAGGCATGTGCGATCATTGAATATTGATATGTTTCCCAGAGAGGTCCCAATAGCGAAAGCCCCTTCAGTCGAAGCGATGGACCGAAGGCGCTCGGCCGATACTGTAGGTATCGAGGGCTTTCGGACGCTGTGTTCGGCAGTATGGATATTGATACCGACTTCGCCGTCGTCTTGGCGTTCGTTGGACGAGACTGTGCAGAGGCAATCATCCCACGAAGATGCTGAGAGTCCGACCACAGACAGTCCGATCTTGTCCGCGGCGAATTGTTCATAAGGTGCCGAGTCCCGCGGGCAAAAGGGCGGGATAAGTCCAAAAATGGATGGAGGGAATCGCAACAACTGGCGGCCGAACTTAGTTACAAGCTTGACTAGGTCGGTTGCCCATCTGTCTATGATGACCACTTCATCTCCCAGGAGCAAGTCCAGCCTTGACTTTCTCCTCAGGAAGTCTTTCAATGCCTGGGCGGTCTGAAGCACCGTTTCAAGATCATTTTCTGTCGCCGAATACTCGATCCATGTAAGGACATTGTGTGACTGGAGAAACTTGGCCAATTCAGTGAGAATCTCGTTGTCCACCGCTGAGCTACGATTCAAGTGCTCGTAGAGGTAGTGGGAAGCGTATGCAACGAATGGTGACCTGGCTGGACGAGACACAGTTATTCTTCGGCGAGTTTTACTGTCCATTTCTGGACCACTCAGATACTCGATGCACATCAATGTGATGGCTTTGTGACCCCCAGTTGGATCGATAGCAAGGCCAGGATGACCTTCGTTAATGTCATTGCGCAGCAAGAAGTCTCTGGCACTTGCATGTCGCAAACGCACCTGATCCCGTGAGTCAATGTACAGTAGGTCGTAATAGCTTTGTGTTATAAGCCCGCGGACCCCTCGACTATCATCATCATCTCGGAAGTCTCTCAGCATATATTGGAGTTCCTCGACAGTCAGTGCACGCATAACACAAACGACCAACGTCAAGATCGTACGTGATAGATCAGGATTAGGCATGGACTCGAGTATTCGCGAGTACAAGCTCTCCATGCCGGATGGCTCTGCTTGAACGGCTCGTAGCTTTGACTGTAGACCGTGGACAGATCTTAGTCTCTGTAGCACAAGGATTGCCCAAAGAAAGCAGCCATTTGATTTGCTCATAATTATTTCACGAACCTTAGCCTCCAGTAAAGGATAGTGTTCATCAAGGTAGGCAGAAATATCTTTCTGCGTATCCTCTGTTTCGAGAGCAAGGTAGGTGATATCTTTCGGTGGCGGCTCGTAGTCCTCGGGACTTTTCCGCGAGGTGACCAGAAGCTTGATTCGAAGAGTATCTTGTATGCGGACGAGTAACTTCAGCAGTTCCCCGTCAACACGGCATTCATCCAACGCGTCGATTACCCACACCACATCTTTCATGTCATCTGGAGTGCGGAGAATTCCTTGCAACCACAGCCTGCGCCAGATGGAGCGGTAGTCGGCAGCGTGTACTAGTGCAGCGTCTTTTGAAATGATAGTTTCAACCTGGTTGGCAATGCTTGGAAACCGCACGGCCATTTGGCACGCCATGGATCGAAGAAAGGGCGGGATGGCTGACTTGGCCTTGTCACCATAAGTGAAGAAATAGTAGCACACATCCTTTCCCATCTGCTGAAGCTGCTCAATCGCATAGCCTGCGATGAACGACTTTCCTGCCGCTGGCGGGCCTCTCAGCCAGAGTATTGTGTGTTGATCTGAAAAGGCCCAATTGTCAAAGTTGGGATTTTCCGATAACCACTCGCAAGTTCCACTGGCCCGCTCCGAGGTCACTCGGTCAAGGTCCTCTTCCTGCGTGTCGAACGAACCAAGTAGGTCAATGACTTGGTTTCTTGTCTCAGAATTACCAACTGATCCAGGTATGGGGCTTCTTGCCGGTCTCTCAGAAGTGATAATGTCGATAGTTCCCGTCAATGCCTGATGGATTGCAATGTAATTAGTATCCTCCGGTCCGTCGAACTTGCAGATGCTGCGATGGTCTCCGTTCAAGAGCTCAGATCTTTCATTCTCATATGAGAGGACCGCATTTGCCTTCTCAACGATTAAGCGCTTGCCAATGCCGGCTATACTGAGTGGCCGAGATTCGTAAAAGGATACCAGAACGAGTTCTTTGGAGTGTCTCGGGAACTCCTCGTTGATGGCTTTGACACCTTCTGAGTTCTTTTGTAAATCATGAAGATATGGGCGCAAATCAGGCGATGACCGAAAGAGTTTGGACAGCATTGTGGCGTGTTCAGAGCCTTGATGTGGTGTCGCGACGAAGTAGATCGCGCGGATCCGGTCTGCAAGTGGATTATAAACACTGAACTGCTTTGCGAGTACATACGCTTTCTTTATCACCAGTCCCCCCATACTATGGCCAATGAGAATAATGGGGCACTGCAGAAAGCATCATCAGGACTTAAACGAACACTTTGCCAACCGGAGCGTTCTGAAAGAGCTTGAGACGTACATCACTATGAAGTATGCTGGGATTATCCAACATACTTCCCAGAAGCGATTTGGCAAAGTCGGAAATGTCCAGCACGTTGCTGGCTTTGAAATCGGAGTCGTAGCCGAATGTGTGAATGGCAGTATTGGAGTAGCCAGGCTCCAGTGGAAGGAGATCACGAGGCCAGAATACGGATCCTTTCGTCCAGGTGTGCTCTGAGCCTCCCCCAAGCCCATGAACGAAAACAATATGGACCAGTATGCCGGGGAGGCCCCCAGATGAAGGCTGGTACAGTGTAGTCAAGCCAAAAGATCCTTTGGTTTCGCTGGGATTCCGGGAGGGCTTAGGACCGGCAATCGGCGGGCGTCCCAAGCTACTCCCAATCCGCAAGGCCCTGCCAAATAGTGGGTTGCGGGAAGAGCTGGTTGATGCCATGGCTTCATCAGACGCAGAGGCCCCAGCTCGGCGTTCCAGGCGACTCATGGCCAGATTGATGCTGGCTGGAGGAGCGGAGTATGTCGTAAACTGGTGTGCGGGCAAGAGATGTCAGGGGTCATTAGAACCTTGGAACCGCATCAGCCTTCCGGAGTCTGCTTGATTCCCCTCTCCGCCCTCCCGGTTTCGACCGCTGGGCATCTTACATAAGTAGGCAGCTGGAGATAAGTATGTTGGCTCAAGGATAGTGTGGCTTAGCTGTCCGTCATGTGAAATTCGAAACCATGTAAAGTAATGGGTTGCCTGTTATGACATAGTCCACAGCGTTTTGGGCCAGTGCTGAGATGGATAAGCGTCCTATCACGGTGTTGGACAATGTGGTCTCCAGGGAGTCAGGATGAGTGTAAACATTGAAGTGTGCGAGACTTGTGTGGATACTTAAGTACGTACCGGTAGGCGGCGCTTCCAGCTTCCACAAGACCTTGAGTAGCCCCACATAAGCGCACCATCCTGGCGGTTGCATATTTCCATCTGCGCGGTTGCATGTATGCAGCCTACTCGATGAGGAATCAACATCCGACACATCGCATGTGGCCTCACTTGCAACGAATGCTATTGGCAAGGTAGTCATTATTCTAAAAACGCCACATGTTCACGGTCCCGCTAATGATAGCAAGTACTATGACACCCCTTCCTGAATCTGACAGCCACAACAGAAAGTAGTGGTTACATTACCAGGCTTTCTTGTGAGCCTCGTCCTTCTAGGTGTGTAAGATTGCCTTCATATATTTTAGGCGCCCTGCCATAGTGGTGGGTCAAATCATCGACATGTCATGGTACTCGCCGAATATATATATGGCCATTAGAGCCGCTCTCTATGTTCTATTCAGTTGAGACATCTATCAACCCTGAATTGTCTCTTTTCTCTGTCTAGACTCTTGTGTGATCACTGGACGGCTCTGCTCTCCCATCCCTACAACATCCTTCATCATTATATATTGCACCCAAGAGCCGGAGCAGAGGGTTAGTTTCAAGCTCCATTCGGTTATATTATACACGTTTACCATGAAGGACAGCAATGCAGATATCAGGGTACTGGAAGAGGCAGAGGAACATTGGGACGCGAGCAGTTTATGGGATACCCGGGTTGAGGAACCAGCCCATCTGGTAGAATATATCGATGAAGCTGTCAAGTCTGCGCTTCCATCAGGTATACAATTCCATGGCATCCGTTCTCATGGAAGTAGCTTCTGGTGTCGTACGGCTGAAATCCAGGGTACTCTTGACGGTGAATCCATTTCATTTTTCATGAAGGTATCTCGGAACCGTTTTGGAAAGATGATGGTTCGTGGAGCACACGAGAGCGGGAAAGAAATGTTCCCGTCATGCCCAGGGATTTGTCCTCGCCCGATTACCTGGGGAGTGTATCAATCGGACCCAAAGGCTTTCTTCCTCCTTACCGAATTCGTCGACATCGCCGACGACCTACCGAACACGACCGCCCTCACAACGAAACTCGCAGATCTTCACAAAACGGCAATTGCACCAGATGCGAAGTACGGATTTCACACTCAAGTCATGTGCGCGTTGCTACCTATCTATGTCATCAAAAGTGATTCATGGGAAGACTTCTATACCAAGCATATGCTGCACCTATTTGCAGCAGAAAAGCTTGCTCAAGGACAAGCCTCCAAAGAACTTGAGGACTTGACCCGTGCACTGTTCGGTCGCATTATTCCAAGGCTGCTCAGGCCGCTCGAGACTGGTGGACGGGAAATACAGCCCAGGTTGCTGCACAGCAACCTCTGGGATGGGAATATGGGCATGCATGGTGAGACGGAAGATCCGTTGGTATTTGATCCGTCAAGCTTTTATGGCCACAACGAGTTTGACCTAGGACCTTGGAGGTGTCCTCGGAATACAACCGGCAAGCCGTTTATTGAGACGTACCACAAATCCTTCGCCAAGTCTGCTCCTGCAGAGGACCACGAGGGACGAATGTTGCTGTACTTCCTCTCGTTCGACACCAGAGCATCTGCATGTTGGGTGGGCCGAACAGAGTTCAGAAAATCGTGAGTGCTGTTTAGTGAGGGAAGAAATGAGAGCGTTTGACTAACCTTGTCACTTAGTATGATCTCTATCATCACCGAACTCGACCAACTCTTCCCCGACACATATGAAGAATGGGCACTCGCCAGAGGAGAGACAGTGTGCCCCATGAAAGGGGCATAGTATGCTGCAGTCTGAATTACTAAAACGCTGTACACCCGTCTTAGTAATGAGCAGGATGATGAGTACAATGCTCGGGCAGAGAGTAGAATTCAAGTTGTAGTGGTCTAGACGCTGCTTTAATTATGCTCTGACTGCGGGAAGTGTGAATACTACTATAGAACTACTATAGCTCTGCTAAAAGACCTATGACTACTATACAGTATACTCCGAATATTATAGTCCTGTCTTACGACCGATTTGGATTGTCGTTAACAAAGATCAGCCATTATGATTTGCAGGCTGTGGTCAATTTGCCGGAAACTGTATATGACTCTGTTTAATCCATCGCTCCGGGTTTGGATACGTATACGTAGGTATACATCCAAAACAGCCGATTCGAACTTGAATTCACGGTGTATCGTAATGAAACCCTTTCATAATTCCTATTTCGTAGGTATGGGAGTACATACTTAAGGGGGGCGGGGGTGCGATGTAGTCCCACACGGAAACTGTGACCAGAACCGCGGTAGTGGATGATACGGGAAGAAGTTGGATGATTATTCGAACTCAGGGTAGAAATATCCCGGGCTATTTCCTAGGTTTTACTGCAAGATTGTCTCGTTGATAGTAGAATGTCGAAGCATGCCCAATACAACTCCTTGTGATTCACTGCCTAGTGCTGGAGGCTAACTTTCACAGTTTAGAAGAAGCGAGGAGGAATTACTACGCCCCTTGACTGACTCCAGCCTCGAGAAAGTGACATTGAGACACAGGAATATCATCTATATACCCAGATGAGTCCTCAGATCGAAAGCTAGTTGTTGACGTCTAGCAGCTGTCTTGAACGCTACTTCATATAGTCCAGACTTGGCCCCAGTCACTCCAGTGCTGGGAGCTCTCCAGGTCTACGTTGGTAAAACAACAGATAGGAGAACAAGTAACTTCTGGACTAATTATTATATAATCTATTTAATTTTATTAGTTAGGCTTTATACGATCGTATAGTTGGAAATAGTAAGGTGTAATAGGTTCTTCGTTATTATATCTATAGAAGAAGTAAGGCTATCGAGAGGGTTGCTATAGAAGTCCTTATAAAGGCCTAGATTCTACCGCTTTCCCTTTTAGGCTAGGTAGCTTACCGCTTACCTAATCAGGCTATAGCTATTCTATACTAGCAGTTTCTTCTTTATATTATAATATCTTTACTTATACTAGATCTATTAATAAGTCCTTCCTCCTTTATATATACTATCCCTTTATATAGACCTCTTCTTTCCTTTATATAGATCCCTTCTTCTTTCCGTATAGAGCCTTTCCTTTTATATTAGCCCTTTTCTATACTCTATACTATTATAGTTAAAATCGATAGTAAATAACGTTATTATCGAAATCGATTATAAATATAACTATACTCTTATAATCGAAGGTAAGGGTAATTAGACTATTATAATCGAAATCGATTATAAATATAATTATACCTTTATAATTAAAAATAAAGGTAATTAAGCTCTTATAATCGAAGTCGATTATAGCTATACTTTCTACTTCGAAAGCGAGGGTAATCGTACTATTAATCTCGTTTTATATAATCCTCTATTCGAATAGTTAACTCGTTTATAGAAATTAACTTCTCTAGAGCCTTATTTAAAGATACTTTCGTTATAGTATCTATAAGATTATCGCTTTTATTAATCTATCTTACTTTAAAGATCTCTTTTCTTTTATATAACTAGCGAAGGGATATAATATTAATTATAAAGCGTTTTTCTTTTATAGTTCTTAGCTTAACGAAGTATTCGTATAATAAATACGAATCTATATAAATCGTAAAGGAAATCGTTAGAAGGTTAAAGCGGCTTATAATTATTTTAAAGGTAAAGGAAATTATAATACCGAGGTCGAAGCTATTAATTATATTATAGATCTCTAAAACTAGAATGTTTTTAATAACTTTCTTATATTTTATAAAAGACTAATATAGAGTATTACCTTTTATCTTATATTATATATTATTATTAATCTTCTTTTCGTTAATAAAAGTAATAATATAATCGATCTAAAAGCTAAAATCTTAATTATTAGTAAAAAAGCTATTAACGAAAATAGTTAGTTTTATCTTTAAAAAGTCTAGAATAATATATCTTAAGCTTTAAGATAGGTTCTTTATTTACTATTTAAAACGTTAATTTAACTTCTTATAATCTTTCTCTTTTAAATTTTAGATTTAAACTATAATAGAAAGGTCGAAAATAGCTTCTAGTTAATAAATAAAAGCGAGGTAAACGTTATAAGCTTATTATTCGAGATACTACTAAATACGATTAAGTACTTTCGGGTCTATAATCTTAATCTTTATCTCTTATCCTTTCTACTAT
>LKEA01000024.1:82916-140695 GCA_003795315.1 Cytospora schulzeri | reverse complement strand
CTGCTTTTTTAATCTTCTCTTCTTCTATTACCGAGAACTATAGCGTTCTGAATATAAGGGTATTATTAGTTTATATTCCGATAAGACTAAAAGTATCTTTCTTACTAATAAATATAAAGAAATAAGGGTTATATATAAAGGTCTCTATCTAAAGCGTTATATAATAATATTTATAATATATAATCTATTAATATACTTTTATTTCGGTAATATTATAGAGTAGTTATATAATATATATAATCGTATCTAAAAAGTAGCGAGCTTCGAGTTCTTTAAATAATTTAGTTAGAATTATATAAGCTAGTTCTAATTTCGATTAAAAGTAAGCTTATATAATATTACGAAATTCTATAGTTATCCCGGCCGTTATTAAAATAAAGATAAGGGTAATAATAAAACGTTAACTAACGCGTTAAATCGTAAGCGATTAAGTAAGAATATCCGCCTTACCGGCGTTATTATAACTCTAAATTATAAAGCGCGATTTCTTATATAGCTTTTCTATCTTACTTTTAATTTTTCGTACTATCCGTATCTTAAAGAAACGATAAAGACTATAAATAGTCTTATTATAACGCTCGAAGCGGAAGATATTATAGTTAATTAGATCTATAATCTCTTTTATATTAGACTCCTCGAAAGGCTTATTTAAGCTTATAATTATATTATCGCGTTTTAGCTTAAATACTAGCTCTAAATTATCTTTCTCTTTCTATATTATATATATCGAAAGAGCTAATACTAGTTATAATATAAATAGTATCGGTTTTAGCTTATTTTTAAAGCCGAGAGGTCGTCCTTTCTTTCGTAGCTTTAAGGGCTCGATTTAAAATAATTCGGTAAAAGAAATTATAAGTCTTTAGCCCGGGTTTACTAATAGTATATCGTCTCGGTAATATAAGTAAATAAAAATAGATCGGAATTTAATAAAGTTATTAAGAAAGTCGAGGGTAAAGTCGTATCCTTCGACTATAAATAACTTATAAAAGCCTTATTAATTATCTTTTTTTCTCTATATTTATATATTATTTTAAAGGGATAGTATTAGTTAGTTATTTATATTTAAGCTATTCCGAATAGCTATTATATTATTAATCTACTATTTTATAAAGATCTTCTATAAAGCGTATAATATTTTAGTTATTATTTCTTTATACTTTATAATCGAATTCGATAGTAAAGAGTCGATAGTTATTCGAAGGAAAACTCCGAAGATAAATAGTATAAATATAAGGTTATTAGGACTTATAATATCGTTTATAGTCTTTATAGCTATTTAGAGGATAGCGTTATTATTAAAGATACTTTTAAGCTCGGTATAAATAATTTTAAAAGTACGTTAAAAAGGCTTATAATATCGCTCGATCTTACTAATAGATTAGTATACTTCTATAAGTATCTACTTATATATAATTCTTATAATTTTAGCTTTATTTCGAAATTCTATTAAAGTAAAGTTCGTATTTATATCGTAGACTAGTTAGTCTAAAAGCTTAAAGTATATATTTATTTATATTATATATAAGGCTTTTTATATATTTTTTACTGAAAAAAAAAGGAGGAATTATATAACTTAAAAAGATATAGAAAAGTCTATAATATAAAGTACCGGTTTTCCGAATAAGTATATAATATCTATAATAAATTCGTAGTTAAAGTTATAATTATCTTTAAAAGTAAATTTAAATTATCTTAAAGTAAAGTTATATATCTAGTAATAATAATAAAACTTCGTAATAGCTTTTAAAGCTATTAGATCTATATTATAGCCGGTATCTCGAAATAAGCGAGAAAGATAATCGATAAAAGGATAGCTAAAATATCTATAAAAGCGCTTTAATTCTATCTCTATAAAGAAGACTCCGGCTTTAGATTTTAATAAAAAGAACTATAAATAGCTTTATTTCCGGATTATAAGAATAATCTTCTCTTTATTATATTAGCTTATATAGATTAACTTATCTATTATATTATAAAAATAAACGCTTAGTTTATTTATATTTTATATATATAATAAAAAAGGGGTTAAGGTATTAATAATATAGAAAGTAATAAGTTTAATAAATAAATCTATTATAATAATATTAAAAGATAAAGAATATAAATCTTTATTAAATTTAATTAACGCTTTATTAGCTTAAAAAGTATCTATTTCTACCGAGAGATCTTTATAGTTTAAAACGAGATATTAGTTATAGCTTATTATAGAGAACTCGATAGTACTAGTATTAAAGATAACTCTTTAGAATTTAAATCGGGAATATTAGCTTTCGAGGGTAAATTATATTACCGGGATAAAAGAAAGCTCGGCTCTAATAGTATTTTTATTATCTTTATTCTTTTAGATCGAATAGAAGAAGGCTATATTTATAAAATAAGCGGCTACCTCCTATTTACTTTTAAAAACGTTATTACTATTTTTAATATCGATATTAACGTTATTAACGCCTTCTATTAAACTATATACTATTTTATAGTTTTTATAATCGATTAAAAAAGCTATAAAGCTTAATTCTATAACTTCTTTATTATTATAATTATAATATATTATATATTAGCTTCTTAATCTCTACTATTCTTTTAAAGTATATTTAATAGATTAATAACCTTCTTTATTATAAATAAAGTACTTTTTCTTTTTTAGTTACTACCGGCTATTATTATTATAGAAGTTTTTATAGAATTCTCTTTATAATCTTTAAAAACCTTTTCGGAAGCTATTTTAAAAGTCGGGAGTATTATATTAATAGTTACTATTATATCGATAATCGAGGTAATATATCTCGTTATCTTTAATACTCTATCTATCTTAAAAAAATTAATTACCCGAGCTTCGTTTTAAACTAAGCTTTAACGAAAAGTAGAGGTTTTAGAAGAACTTCTTATAAAAGATAGCTAATATATAAAAGATATATTTAAATTCTAATACGCTTTCGTATATTCGAATAACTATTATCCGAAAAATCTCGTTACTTTTATAGTTAGAGTTAAAGGTATATTAATATAGCTATAATCTATTTAAAAGAATATAGAAGATCTCTCGAAAGCTCTTATCTATATTATCTTTATTATTTTTAAAACTATTAAAAATAATACCGGTTTAATTATTATAATACTATTACCGATTTATATTTATTTCGAAATAAGTTTTTAATTTAATATAAACTATAATAAAAGTATCTATTATATTAATATAATATATATAATATATTTCCGCTTAACTTATAAAGATTCGTAGAAGAATAATATAGAATTAGTCCGGCTCGATATTATTATAATAATAGAAGTTTAAAAAGATTTTTAGTTTATTATCTAGTAGGTTATATAGCTTTCCGGTTTATTTCTTCGTAAAGTTCTATATCTTTATAAATACTATAATCTTATCCGGTTTTAAATACCGGTTAAGTTTATTTCGAAAAAGAAGAGTCTTATAAAGATCGTATATAAGAATATTCCGGTTAAAGTATAAGAATAAAGTAAGGCCGGATAGCGATAAGCTTTATTAGTTAAATAGGATATTAATAAGATTAAAAGAGCTAGAAAGATTTAAAAGTAATACTTATCTTTTTATATTTTATTAAGAGTTTTAAAATCGGATACTTTATAATAGTAGTAGCCTTATAAGTTAGCTATTTACCTTTTATAATTATAAGAATAGGCTATTTCTTTTCTTTAACTATAAGGTTTAATTATATCCTCTTTATAATTATAGTAGTTAGTTATTCTTTCTCTATAATTATAATAAAAGAGGATAAAATAGAATTAAAAGTTTTAATAATAATTTAAATCTTTATAAAAGTAATATAAAAATTAGCTTATTCTCGATAGTTTTAACTATCTTATTAGTAAGGTTATTTATTAAAGAAAGATACTTTAATAATTTATAGCTAGATATAAAGGTTATCTTAATAACCTCGGGTTTAAGTTATATTAGATATTCTATTATATTTATAACCTTAACGAATTATAAAATAATATATTTATTCTATAAGCTTATATAGATATCTTTTTTTTAAAGAGATCTCTTAATCTTTCGTTTCTATTTATTATTAACTATCTTAAATATCTTTATATTTTATTTTTCGAAATCTTTTTAAAAGATACTTAAGAGCTCCTCGTTTATAATATAACTATACCGGAAGTCTTTAATAATACGAGTAGCGAATATAATAGCTTTAATCTCGTTTAAAATAGCTTTCGTTATAATAATAGTCTATAGCCTATTATCTACTTTATCTTAACTAAATTAAAATATATATAAAGTATTATACGCCCTTATAATATACTTTTTAAAAAAAGTAAATCTTATCTCGTTCGGAAAGGTTTTATCTTCTATTATAATAAAGATAAGAAAAGGGTAATATAATAAAAGCGTTCTTACGCTTATATTTAAAGAAAAGATAATATAATAGAGATATTTTTATATTTATATTTATTAGTTAACTACTAATAGCTTTTAGATTATTTATTTATAAATAATAATCGTTTAGAATTTATTATATAATAAGATTTACTTATATTAATCTCTTTCGTATAATTCTCGTATTATAAAAGAAAAATAAACTAAAAAGAGAATAAGATAAAGAGAAAAAGTAAAAACTATAAAGAAAATAAGATAGAGAAAGAAGGTAAGAATTACGAAGAAACTAGGCCGGAAGAGAAGGTAAGAACTAAGAAGAAATAAATAGTAAAAGAAGTATTTAAAGTATCCTTTAAAGGAAGATATTTAAAGGCGCTTTAAAAGTCGAAGGTATTTTAAAGGTTTAAAGGTATTTTAAAAGGTTAAAAGTACTTTAAAGAGAAGTCTTTAAGGCTATTTTAAATAAAAGTATTTAAGAGCTTAAAGGAGGGGGAATACTTAAAGCTTTAAAAGAAGGTTATTTAAAGAATACTTTAAGTTTCGAAAGAAGGTTATTTTAAAGCTATTCTCGAGAAAGAGCGATTAGGGTCCTTTTAAAGAAGGTTCGTAATAAGAAAGGTTCGTAGTAAGAAGGTTCGTAGCCGGAAAGGTCGATTTAAAGCTTTCTTAATAAAAGTTCGTAATAAAAAAAGTTCGTAATAAAGAAAGCGATTTTAAATAGTTTTTTTAAAGAAAGAGTAGCCTTTTTAAAATTATCTCGAGGAATTAAATAGTAATAACTTACGCGATAGAACGTACCGGTAAGTTATAATAGCTTTATCTATAAACGACTTTCGCTAATTAGTTTTAAAAGATATTATAAAGATTTACCGGTTAATCTTAGCTGCTTTTTAAAAATCTTTATTTAAAAGCTAATATCTATAGATAGCTTTAATCGTAATATAGATCTCGAGACTTTATTCGTATAATAAATAGCTTATAAAGAAGACTTAAGCGTTACTTAACGATCTCGAGAAAAGTCTATCTCTTCTTACCTAACTATTAGAGATTATTTAAGTAATTATTAATTAGTATTAATTAGGCTTTATATAATCGTATAGTTAGAAATAGTAAAGTATAATAAGTTCTTCGTTATTATATTTATAGAAGAAGTAAAGCTATCGAGAGGGTTATTATAGAGGTCCTTATAAGAGCCTAGATTCTGCCGCCTTCCCTTTCGGGCTAGGCAGCTTACCGCCTGCCTAATCAGGCTATAGCTATTCTATAGATTTCGAATTTTAATAGATTGACAATGTCCTAAGGATACCGCTAATAAATCACTACCTAGGTCTACTTACTGTAAATGGCACTGTAAATGGCGACCCGTGGATACTAAGCCCCGACCCTAACACAACCCCAACCCTATCAAACGGCGACTCCAGTCCCTAAACTCAATTTCGACCGCAACATTTTCACTCCACCACACTCACGATCCATCCATTCTCACCGATGACATCACCACCACCACCACCCTGAAACAAACCCTCACCACCAACCCTTCAGACACGAGACAGGATAGGAAAGGAAGAAAAAAAACCATGAGCACCCGCCGCCACCCCCCAGTCCCAACAACCAGCCAGGTCATCCCCGGCGCCACCGTCAACATCGTCCTCAAGGCCGACCAGCCCACCGGCCGCACGGTACAGGGCGTCGTGCGCGACCTGCTGACGCGGGGGAACCACCCCCGCGGCATCAAGGTGCGACTCGCCGACGGCCGCGTGGGCAGGGTGCAGAGTATGGCTTCCGGTAGCAGCACTGCAACATCTTCTTCGTCGGCGTCGGCACCGGTGAATCCGGGTGGCATGAGCAGCTCTGTGGGAGGGGGTGTGATGCTGGACACGAGCATAGGAGAGGGCAGCGCGGCGGTGGGACAGGCGCAATCTTTTGACGACCATGGCTACGGCTCGGCTGGGCGGCAGTCGAGGAGGGGGGGTAGGCGGGGCGGCCGTGGCGGTAACGGATCACGGGGGTTTGACGATGAGCCGGAGTTGCCATCGCAGCAGATCGGGCTTGATGCCTACGTGAAAGAGGGAAGGCCAAAGCGCGCAGGCAAGGGCAAGGGGAAGAATTCCCCTGCCGGTATCGACGATGAGCACGAAGAGCCGGCAGCAGCCGGGTCTCAAGCACCAGCAGAAATCGTGACCTGTCCCGTCTGCGGTGCATTCGAGGGCGACGAGACAGCAGTGGCACACCACGTTGCCGCTCATTTTGATACTGGCTCGTAAACTGCCTCGTAGCGCGAGATGGCGGCAGCGAAATATTTTGTCAAACGAGGTCTATTGAACCATGGGCCGTTTCCAGACCCACGACGCTACAAGAAGACGAATCATATGTCATGAAGCATGGCGTGACCCGGAACGAGGATATCACCGGCCAGGCTACTCCAGAAGTCGCCCCGCAGGAGACACAAAAGAGCGACTCTACATGATCTGCAGGACCATTCCCGACTTCAGCGCATCGATTTCCTTCTTCCCCAGGGGGTCCTTCTTATCGAAGTTATGCCTGGAACAATCGCAGTCAGTATCGTGTTGTAAGGATGGCCGAGTATCCCATGAGCCCAAACCCTCCCTTCCCTCATCGAACACGTCTCAAGGGCTGGCGGTTGGCGGGTGGAGGAAGATACTTACTGCTTGCGCTCGGCGCTGGACCATGTGGTGATATCCAGCTTGTCACCTCCAATCTTCCCCTTAACGGAATGGTCTTTGCTGTACGACTTCAACGCAGCTTCCCAGCCCCAGGGGTCCTCGCCGCTGCTGGGCAGCTTTGCGTCTGTATCGAGCTCGGCCACCAACTCGTCGATGTCGCTCAGACCTTGGAGGGTAATGGCGAACTTGTTGGCGTATGCGAGAATGTGAGAGGGGAAGTTACTTGGGTTGAACTTGAACTTGGGCGAGGAATTCTTGACTGTCTCCTCCTCATGTCCTTCAAGCAAGGATCCGTCGACCATATCAGACCCGAGTCTGATGAAGAGGGCCATCATCAGACCCAAGTTCTTGACCTCGGGGCTTTGGTCCTGGAGGAGCTGCTCGCGTTCGAGGCGGGCCAGCATGGTGAGGAACAGACGGCCGATGAGTTCGGCGACAGCACAAGCTCGTTCACCGTCTTCGACCCTGTAAGAGTTGATTGGTTAGCAAATGTCGTGATGGAGGAGGGCGTAGAGTCCAGGCGGGTTTGAGGTGGAACGGGGGGCCGAGGCCGTAGACACATACATAAAGAATTCTGATCCTGGGCCGAGGACAAACATGACCAGGCCTTCACAGATTGCCCACTGTTCCTTCCACGAGCTAGCCTCTACAAAATCGAGAAACAAATTCTCAATTACTTCCAAAATTCCATATGCAGCGTCTTGCCGGGGGTCAGTCTCGAATTCGTCCATGGCAACGTAGCCGTAAGGGGCACTCACGGTCGTTGTAAGTGTACATGTCGAATGCATCGGGGCAGCGCAGCGGGCCCATGCTGAGCTGTCCAATCCATTTGCGGAAGCCAGCGTAGGTGACCACCCACTCATGGTCCGGGTGGTCCCCAGCGGGCTTGTGGCAGATACAGGTCTTGCCATTGTCGCACTTGGCCTTGCCCTTCGCGGACTTTTTGGGTGAGGCATCGCTGCCGTCTCCTTCTTCATCTTCATCTTCATCTTCTTCCTCTTCGTCTTCCTCATCACTCTCATCTTCGTCTTCTTCGTCATCCTCATCCTCACCTGTGGCAAATGGGGGCGGGCAAATGCAGATCCAGGAGTAGGCCTTCACGGGATCCTGGAGGACGAGCTTGAAAGACGCGTCGATATTGGCGGAGGCGCTGGACTTTCTTTGTCAGCCAAGTGCTCAGGTGTCGTTCCTATGGGCGGCAAGTCACTGCTCGGATATGGACAGCGCAGAAGATTGTGTTCCGAGGGGCGATGTCTGCGACATGACCATCGTCTAGGAAATGAACAGAACGGAGATGGAAATAAAATAAGAGAATCCATACGAGACAGCTGACCAGCGCTTGCTCTTAGGGGCTTTGGATGCTGGAGATGCTGGTGCTGAAGAGGCGGCCGTCTTCGACTTCTTGGCCGGTCCATTGGCGGCAGCGCTGGAGGCAGCTCTTTTCGGAGGCATGATCGAGTATATCTAGTATGTGTTGCAGGGATATGGCGGCTATGGGTTATGGTTATGTCTCGGTATGTATCCGGTGGTCTTGTTGTGGAATGTCCGAATGTTGGGTTGCAGAGCTGTCGTTGTGCGCTGTGTGGGCGGACTTTTGTTTACTTCCGGGTCAAAGTTTAAGTGGGAAAAGGCGCGTCAGGGATGAACAGAAGACGCGTTGAGAGGGGCCAAGTGTGACGTTGACACGTAGTACAGGGCAGGGGAGCCAAATACGGGCCAAAAGGGTTAGGGTTGGTCTTATTCCCGTCCTCCTCCTTCTGTTGCACCACACCCAACTGACCTGTTGGGTCATTGAGCACCACTACGCTAACTACTACCTAGGTATGTACACTATCAAACCGGGATTTTAATCCCGATATTCAATGTTGCATCTTAAGGTAAGAAGAGGCATAGCCTACTAAGTATTTAATGACAACAGCCAATAGAATGTATACGCTTAAACGCGCCAGACACACTATTGGTTTGTACAGGCTGACGTGAGATTCGATTTGTGCTTGAACATGTCCATAAATACAAGCAAGTTCCCTAGCTCTCGAAGTTACACTGCAGCCCTGGAGCTGCCATTGCACTGGTCACTTAGGTATATAACTTCACATCGAAATTACAGCGACCTGCGGTGTGTTGATGATTCGATCACGTCCAATGGAACAACAGTTCGATCTTGTTGTTATCGGTGCAGGTAAGAAAATGCCTGTCCACACATCACGACATCATAAGACCCGGAACTGACAGCAAGAGAAAAGGATGGGCCGGGCTGGCAAGCGCAAAGACGTATCACCAGTTGCATCCTGAGCGATCTGTTGTAATCCTCGATCAGAATGCCACTCTCGGCGGCACCTGGGCCAAGGAGAGACTGTATCCCGGACTAAAGACGAACAACCTCGTCGGTCCTTTGCAATACCCGGATTTCCCCTTGGTCCCTGAGGAGTTTGGTATCGAGAGGGGGCAGCACATTCCCGGTCAAGTTGTTCACGACTATCTCTCCCAATATGCAGACAAGTTTGGCATTGCAGACAAGATTCGATATGGAGTCAATGTCATTGCCGCCGAGCACCATGATAGTGGTGGGTGGACTGTGACAACCGAGTCTGGAGGCGAGACGGCCAAGCTCAGCACTGCACGATTGGTTGTCGCCACTGGCTTGACCTCAGAGGCGTTCCTCCCCAACTTCGAGGGACAAGAGGACTTTGGTGTTCCCATATTCCACAGCAAGTACTTGCAGGAGAACAGAAACACGCTGGATACAGCCAAGTCTGTGGCAGTCTTCGGGGGCACCAAGTCAGCCTGGGATGCTGTTTACGCCTATGCTTCGAAGGGAATCAAAGTGAATTGGGTAATTAGGGGTCAGTACAGAGTCTCGATGCTTCTTCATGATCATCATAAGGTTAACAGAGATATAGCAAGTGGGCATGGTCCCATCTGGCAAGCGCCGCCATACGTGACACCCCTGAAGAAGTGGCTCGAGCAGCTGGTCCACACTCGGCTTATCACTTGGTTCAGCCCGTGCATATGGGGATACGCGGATGGCTACACTGGTATCAGGAAGTTCTGGCACGAAACAGCCATCGGACGTGCGATTACTAGGGGGTTCTGGTGGGTCCTTGGTAACGACGTCCTCACGCTGAATCAGTACGACAAGCACCCCGAGACGGCCAAATTGAAGCCATGGAGTGAAGCCTTCTTCAGTGGCTCGTCGTTCTCCATCCTGAATTACGACACCGACTTTTTCGACTTGGTCAGGGACGGCACTGTAAAGGTTCACATTGCCGATCTAGCTAGTCTGTCTCCGCGCACAGTACATCTCTCCGATGGAGTTTCCTTCGAGACGGATCTGCTTCTCTGTTCCACTGGTTGGAAGCACGTTCCACCCATGAGGTTCCTCCCCGAAGGCATCGAGAAGGAACTCGGTCTGCCTCACGTACCTACCGACGACGAACCGATCTGGAAAGCCAAGCTCGTCCACAAAGCGGACAGAGAAATCCTCTCACGCTTCCCCCGCCTCAGGGATCAACCCACAGGAAAGACACCGGTGCCCCTGAGTGAAGCTAAGGGTCTTTCCACCAGGTCCAAAGACGAGGTCGACCCGACCAACCCCACCAAGCTTACACCGTACAACCTTTACCGATTCATGGTTCCGCCATCACCCAGGTTCCTGGAAACCAGGGACATCGCCTTCGCTGCATGTATCATGAACTTCTCCACCGCCATGTACAACCACGTCCAGGCGCTGTGGATCACGGCGTTCTTCGACGGCGACCTCCCTCAGTCCGTCGTCCCCGATCCGGGCAACGGCGAGGCGCTGGAGAGGCTCCGGTATGAAACGGTCCTTCATAATCGATTTGGGCGGTGGCGGTACCCGGCGGGTCATGGGGCTCAATTCCCGGATTTTGTGTTCGACTCGATGCCGTATCTTGATCTGCTAGTGGGAGACCTGGGGCTGAAGGTGCATCGCAAGAAGGGGTGGCTCGCTGAGATGACGGAGCCGTACGGGCCGGAGGATTATCGGGATCTGGATACTGAGTGGACGGCAAAGATTGGCCAATCCAGTCGTGGCGCTGACAACTGAAACAGTGCTGCCATACACGATGTATGCCAGAGGACCTTGACTGTATAAATTACGGAATATCTGTCTGGTATCTTCTCTTCTTCCTCGGCCATTTAGGACTGCCTTGTCGTTCCCCTGCTTGGGAATGGTTAGCAGAGCCCCCTCCCCAATGATAAGTCTACCTAAGCATTTTCTGCCCGGGTCTTTATCATTGCTCTAACCCAACACAAGACTTTATCATGTCTGCCGCTCTCTCCGCGACTGCATACAAGGTGGCAGTCAGGTGGCCGCTCAACTGTAAGTGTAGAACCGAGGCGTCCCCCACTCGTACATTGCTCGTTCCGTAGACTCTCAGCGCAGGGTCAACTATACCCCCAAGCTCCCTAGCCATCATGGAAGCCGTTCCATGTTGATGGTAATTTGGTCCAACTGAGCTTCATATCAGCGCCGCCCATATCCCGTGCGGGTTTTGTGGGTATGACATATAAGTACCTGCAATGGACTGAGCCCATTCCTCTTCTGAAGTTGGCTCTGCCGTGAGATTGGCGACGATATAAGCCCCCACGGGTTTGGTGCGCCAGAGGTTCTGCGCCAGCTTTCCGATAGCAATCCGAGAGAACATGTCGACGTCCGCGAGGAAATATCGCGGATCAATCACGGGTTGGTCGATCTGATTCCCGGAGCCGAGGTGGACACTGCCCCTGGAACACGGCAGAATGGTCCACCAGACCGATTGGAAGTACCCCGAAATATCGTCCGTAAGTGTCTCAGAGATATTGACGTTCTTGGAGAATATTAGTTCGTATTGGACCCGAAAGATCTGATCAAGAGCCGAGACATTCACCCCGTCGTGAGACGCTGAAGCTATCAACTGGGCATATTGACCGAGGCTCTCGTTGGTCGAGGCAGCTATTATGGACTTGTTTGGTCCGAATTGTCTTCCGCTGTTCCAAATGTCGAGTATTTCGTTCCAGTGTTATCCCACACCAGCTTGACAGCTGTGCCTTTCAAGAGCTTCAGATTGTTTCGACCCTCCACAGGGTAGTAATATGCCCTGGCCGCGTCCCATCGCAAACCCAGGTCCCTTTGTATGGTCTGGGGCCAGACGTCAACGCCTCGCGTATCACCGCTGTTGACGTCTGGATTCAGCGGGTAACTCAAATTTTCCCACGTCTTCCGCAACATCTCGTGGGCCGGCCCATTTGGCAAGGCATATCGGAAGCCCACATACAGGTTCCCGCGTTCCCCGTGATATTCCCGCCCATAGCTGGCACCAGCCACAACCTGCGCTGCAGTTGGTCGTGTGAACTACTCAACCGTTTTGTAATATGGGAACAGAGTTTCTCAATTCCACCCATCACTGCCCAAAGCCTCCCACGCATCTATCTCTGCCGCATCGGCCCAAATGTAAGTCATCCCGTTTAGGGTGCTTGTCCCTCCTATGGCCTTGCCAGAATTGAGCGTGAGCGACCTATTCGCTGCTCCAGCCTGGGGGACAGTAGGATATGCCCAGTCGACAGGAGTGCCGAATGGGACAGTGAAATTGTCAGGGTCGGTAATATTGGGGCTGTTCCTCACATCTTGCCCGGGTTCGATGATCGTAACGGTGGTATTGGGGTCCTCCGAGAGCCGGTTGGCAAAAAGTCGGCCAGACGTTCCGCCACCCACGATTACATAGGCGAATTTCAGGGCAGAAGCGATCGTTGCTTTGAGTTCAAATATGGAAGCCAGAAGCAGAAGACGCCTCGGTGCTGCCGAAGATCATAGTTTACCTGATTATTTTGGTACTACAGTGGGATTCCGCTTGATAGACACAATAATCATATAACACATCCTTTCCTGAGAGCCCGTTCAGGCCGCCCGGAACAATTTACTCCAATCGTATAATAGCAAACAAGCGGGCCGACGTATTAGGATGCTTGTTTTCCGACGCGTCACTCAAAAAAGACACATGACTTTCCGCCAGGCATCATGGTGCTTCAGGGGAGGATGCAGCTTTCTATGTGCGTCTTCAAGTCGTCTAAGCCACCACGGTGGACTGGCTGCACTACCCCAAGCCACTTACTATGTTCTTGTTCGAGATTAATACTCGAGCCACGTGCGAATTCTCAGTTACACAAGAGGATCGGGGGCCATGATGCAGGAGTCTGCTTAATTTGAGGTAGTACATGTATTCATGTATTATATGATAGGTGTATACATATTCCCAGAAACTCGGTTTAGCATGAAGCTATCCAAAATTGACGTCGATTTCCCGCGAAGGTTAAAGTGCGATCATAGTCTGAATTATGCAGCTTTCGCAAGGCGAGATACAAATATGGCAATACATCAACTCCAACTCCTTCTGTGGCCTCGTTTATGTACACTGAGGAGCCAAAGCCCTATCAAGTCCATATATACCAAAATTTAAACGAGAGAAAAACTGAAATATTCTGCGGACACATTCAGTCCAAGCCGTCAACGCCCACCTTAGCTTAGGAGCACTTGGCGACGCTGGGCACATTTTCACAACTGCTGTACGTCTTGCCACCGGTAATAGTCACACTGCTCCATGTCCAATCAGTGCAAGCGTCGTCGCCACAGACAATAACGACATCGTATCCACTGCTGGAGACGGCACCGCTTCCATCGATATTCTTCATGGTCAAGCCGGTGATGGGAATGCCGCTGGTGGGGTCGCCCTTGAGGTCGCCGCTCTTGTAGTTCTGCTCGATGAGGACACCGTACCTGGAGAGATTGATTTAGCGCTTGCTTGTGAGGTTAAGATAGCTTGGGTGGAGTTCTCATACTTGTTGATGTTGGACAAGGTAATGTCGTCGTAAAGTATGTCACTGACGGACCCAGTGTCGCCCTCAGTGCACTTGATGCGCAGGCCTGTGTTCGGAACGTCAGTAAATGCTGCATTGAAACAATTGTCGTGTTCGAGGTATGTACTGACCATTGTCAGAGTTGGTGACCGTCGAAGTCTCGAACGTGACGCCCGAAACAACGTTATTGCTGCGACCACCGACGGAGCCAATTGACAGACCGTGGCCGCCAGAGCAGTATCCATTTCTGAAGACAATGTTTGTGCCCGAGTTGATGGCCACACAATCATCCTACATCAATGCGAGTCAGTAACTAATTCTCATATCAGCCGATAGAAGTTCCTACTTACCTGATTGTAAACGGTGGCATATTCGATGAGGACAGTATCCGAGCTCCCAATGTCAAAGGCATCGGTGTTGTGGCCGAGATCACCATCATCACCGTCGGAAGCGTCGACAGTGATATAGGCCAGCTCCAAGTTCGAGACACCGTTAATACTGAAGACTTGCACTGGCGGGTTTAGAACGGTCAATGTCTCGATGAGGGAGTCGGTCAGATCGTGAGCCTGGAAGAACTTCGGCTTCGTGACACCACCGTTGCTGCCCTCGCCGTCCCAGTACAGCGCGCCTTGGCCATCCAGGATGGAGCTACCATCCGACTCGCCGGCCACCTTGATGTTTGTTCCGCTGACGGCGAAGAGCGGGCCATCCCATTCCTTGTGGCCGAAGGTGGTCGTTCCTTGGAAGATGACGACGGTATTGTCGGGCAGGTCGGTCATGTCAAGGGTGGTGCCGCCGGGGACGGTGAGGCCGTCGAGGATAATGGTCGAGCATGCTGACTTGGACTTGGAGGCCGACGAGTAGCCAAGGCTGCCAGTGAACTTGCATGTCGCGGACCGCGCCTCGATGGCCCTGGCAACTTCGGCTGGGCTTGGGGCGGGAGTAGGCGCCGGGGCTGGGTTGGCCAGGACGGACGTGGCCAGGGTGGCCAGGGCCAAGGCAATGGAGGACACCGCAGATCTCATATTGATACACTGATATAAATTGATAGGGATCAACAAGAGAAGGGCGCCTTGGATGTGTAACCGTGCTTGGTAGAAGCCGAGGCCGATGATCGTTTACCAAGACGGGAGCCAAGATGGTTTATATTGTCTTTCCTCGTGGACAATCTCCGCAGCCATTGAGAGTTGCTCACACCCAATATGGGGTAGGTGTTGTGCAAAGCTTAAACCGACTACAATATGACATTCGTGGGAGAATTCCAGTGGATCTTGCACCACTGAAAGAGCATGTTTATGGACAAATCTTGGCCATAAGTCAAAGTAATTCCATGACCGTGTGTGGTGGCCAGGGTCCCCACGCTATGGGCTCGTGAATCCGATCCTATATGCAGATTGGCGGATTCGCCTGTAAGCGCATCCCGCCATGGAGATTTGAGGGAGGACTGCCGTGCCAAGACCTGTCATGGCTTTTGGCATCCCTGGGGCAATCTTCGAGATCGCTGATAAGTCCACGGAGTTGGTGGTCCCGTAAATACCAATCAGCGTTAGATGTGCTAGCGTGAATACCCCTGACTGGACTGTGTTGAACTGCAGTCCAGGGGTTACAGAGACGTAAGTGCTAGAGAAAAGACCAACCTGTTAGCTGTGAAGGCAACATCATTTTATCAGTATCGTTCCCAAGGGTTGTTATAATGAACTGCAGGTAGGTGGTTGCACCCAAACTATGAAGATTTGGACCTCAAGCGGTAGAATATATTACATAATTGAACAAGCCCGAGCTTTAGCTATTCACCAGACGGGCATTGTTCCAGATGTTCGACATGCACATGTGGTCTTTGCAAACGTTCCAGGGTAACAATTTCCTCTGGACCAAGAAGTCGATACCTTAGGTACTATTCAGCGACAATAGGAAACCATTGATAGGTGCCATCATTGCTCGAGGCAATATGTGGGCATAGTATAAAATTATTCCGAGCCACCCACTACACATTATGCAAAACGGGGTCACGAGATAAGAAGTCACGGGTTTGTGTGTGGTTGTGGGTAGTATTGGAAGAGACCTCGAATAGTTTTCCACCTGTAGACTACCTAGGTATCTCCCTTGCATAATAGCTTCCCAAGCCGGATGTGTGCATGTCTGTATACTCTATCTAATCGCGATGACAATGCTTAGCGTTTGCTCCCTCATATTCTGGTGAATCCTCGAAAAGTCTCGATCAACATGCTGTACCAGTATCGCCTAGACTATTGATTTCCCAATGGCATGTCGAATCTCATGCCCACCGTCTCACAAATGGCCTCACCCTTATCATCATTGCCAGCAGTGCCAAGTGGCTTGACCCGACCCTCAAAAAAACCGGCTAATGGACTGAAGGCTTGCTGGATGCAAATAAATGTTCCGGAATGACGACGTGTTACGGAGAAATAGACAAAGCCTAAAACACTTTGGTATTGTACGACATTGGGCGGTCCGGAGTTATGTGGGGCGGTTTACAATAATCTTGGAATCAGAAATACTTGTGCTGGGTCAACATTCACAAGGAACAAGCCCTTAAGTACTATTTCAGACCGCGGCTCGGAGACTCCCTTAACCATCCACAGTAATTAGGAATTCCAAAGGGGATGGCATCACTGATGTGAAAATGTTCTTGTCATAACTCAGAGAAAAAAAAGACAGTGGGATGTTCACATAACCCGAAGGGCAAAGTCCTCAAATATCCAGACTATCCAAGGATTTCCGGTCAAGGTGGGCTACGCTCATGGAGAGTAGTATACCTATTGATTCCTTTCATGGAAAGAAGCAATGAAAATGAAATCTATCACCCTGCCAGGAGGAGTCTCTGAAGTCGACATGGAGCTACCAGTGATAGTTTCCTTATGCTTCCTTTTGATCATCCGGCCAGCTTGAAATTTGCGGCTTTATAAGTAGCTGAATCCGTACCTTCGTGTTGGACTCATGCTATTTCCAATTCCATATGGTTTGGCGAGACAAAAAGATCCGCGCCGGGCGGGGCGCCGGACGGAACACCCGGGCGATGACGCCCCACACCGACGCCGGGAGCGATATTTTACTTCCGTTGACGCCGACTTCGACTTGGCACTACTCTTACCAAATCCGTCAACAACCTTTACATTCTGCCTCTATTCTTTTGCTTTCGAAGAAGATTCACTTATTCGTGGTAGTAGAACCCCTTTTCCACCTCCTTCCTTCCCTGACAAGTGATGTCCCTGCAAAGCCAAGACTGGGACGTCCTCGTCGTAGGCGGCGGCAACGCCGGCTTCAGCGCCGCGATCTCCGCCTCAGAGGGCCTCTCTGAGCGGGGCGTGAAACCCCGGGTGCTCCTCATCGACAAGTGCCCGCCGTCATGGGCCGGCGGCAACAGCTACTTCACAGCCGGTGCCATGCGCTGCGTCCATGATGGCTTGTCTGACGTGCTGCCCATTGTCAATAATGTCGACGCCCAACTAGCTGAGAAAATCGACCTGGACCCGTACACACAGAAGGATTTCCTTAACGACCTGCATCGCGTGACGGACGGGAGATATGACCGGGATCTCGGTCGTAATTTAGTTGGGGACAGCAATGAGACGGTCAAGTGGCTCGCGAAACATGGGATTCGATTTCAACTTAGCTTCAACCGGCAGGCGTACAAGATTGGGGACAGATACAAGTTCTGGGGCGGCATGTGCCTCAAGACGCAGGATGGCGGCAAGGGGCTGATGGAAGATCATCGAAATGCGGCGGAGAAGATGGGAGTGTGCGTCGAGTACGAGATTGCTGCCAAGAGCATCAAGACGAACCCTGTTACGGGAGCCTTTGAGTCCTTGCAGGCTGTGAAGAAGGACGGCTCGACCTTCACGATAAAGGCGAAGACTGTCATCCTGGCTGCTGGCGGTTTTGAGGCAAATCCGCGGATGAGGGCGCAGTACCTCGGTCATGGATGGGATCTGGGCCACGTCCGTGGCACGCCTTACAACACCGGAGAGGTCCTGGAAATAGCAATACGTGACCTCGGAGCCAAACAGGCCGGTCACTGGAGTGGGTGTCACAGTGTTGCTTGGGATGCCGATAGCCCGGCCAACACAGGAGACAGGGAGACCTCGAATGAGTTCACGAAGAGTGGATATCCATTGGGTATCACGGTGAATAGAACCGGCGAGAGGTTCTTCGATGAGGGAAGTGACATTCGGAACTACACATACGCGAAATTCGGAAAAGCCATTCTGGGCCAGCCAGGTGGGGTTGCCTTCCAGGTATGGGACGGCGAAGGTATCCCGTGGCTCAGGGACGAGGAGTATAGAGACGAAGTTGTGAGGAAGACATACGGTGATACTATCGAGGAACTCGCCGCCAAGTTGGAAAAGGGTGAGGGACTTGAAAGCGCCCGGAAGTTCGTCGAAACCGTCAATGAATACAACGACGCCGTATCAAGGCATAGACAAGAAAAGGGCGACTTGAAGTGGGATCCTTCCGTCAAAGATGGCCTGTCGACGCAGTCATCGAGCAAGTCACTGCGCATACCCAAGTCAAATTGGGCACTCCCGCTCACCAAGGGCCCGTTCATGGCCATCAAGGTCTGCTGTGGTGTCACATTCACGTTCGGTGGCCTGGCTGTCGACCCAACGACTTCCGGTGTCATCTCGAATGCGACGGGGAAGGCCATACCCGGTGTGTACTGCTGCGGCGAGATGGTTGGCGGCCTGTTCTATGAGAATTACCCCGGAGGTAGCGGCCTGACTTCAGGAGCAACATTCGGTCGCAGGGCTGGATTCCAAGCCGCGGCCACGATATGAGACTGAAGAAATGGCGGGGAAGTGCCAAACGATGTGTCATTCAAGGTCCAGCCTTAGCTGTATGATATTGGCAACCCTTCCATGGACCATGGCAATTTGATTACACTGCCCACAACGGTGTTGTTCGTTGGTGAACCGGCAGTGCCAGGGTTACGAAAACGTTCACTGGGCATGGTGGTGAGCTTCATATCGCGGAGAGGCGACAGCATCAATGGGAACTGAGGCATAAACACAAAAAGAAAATCAAAGTGTAATAATCCAAAATTAATGTTTTCTTGACGTCGGGAACTTGAGTTCCGTCCGCCCTGTTGGTACATTCTAACTAATCAACAAAGCTGACTTTTGTATAATCCCCTCTAAACCGTATTTTCCGTTTTCATGAAGCACATAAGCGTTCAAAGTGTTAATACACGTAGCTTTCCAGCCTCGTTGATACCAATGACCTCAGGTCCGCTTAAGACATGTACCTGAACTTGGTCTTGGAGTTCTGCCAGTCCATCTCGTCGGGAGTGAGATCCCGAGCCCTCGCCTCGATGGTAGCCAGGTCCTCGTACACGGCACCGTAGTACGTGCCGTCCCAGCCAACGGTATCACCCAGACTGGGGACCTCTCCCACGCCGAAGTTGCCCTCGTCCTCGTGGGGCGTGGTCAGCTCCTCCAGCGACATGGAGTAGTTGGAGCTGAAGAAGGGCGCCTCGTTGGCGAGGTTGTACTGTGCCGTGCAGGCCTCGTAGTGGACGCTGGGCAGGGAGGAGTAGTAGACGTCGTAGCGGGGGGACAGGGCGTCGGCGAGCGACTTGACGGACCCGTCGGGGTGCAGGACCGACCAGGGGGCACGGCACGAGTCGCCGATGCAGGTCTTGAGCAGCAGCATCAGGCCGTTCAGACGCGACGTCAGGCGGGCGGCCTCGGCGGTGCTGTTGGCGGCGATGGGGTGCAGCTCGTAGGGGTCGGCAACGGTGTCGTAGAGCTCGGACTCGCCCGTGCACCACACGGCGTACATGTAGCTGTACTCCTTGGAGATGATGCGGACGGTCTTGTAGGTGTTGTTGGGCTGGCTCAGGGTGTAACCCAGGCCGGAGATCTCGACGATGCCGTTACCCCAGTACTCGACGTTCACGGTCTCAATGTGAGAGATCTCGTCGCTGGTGGAAGTGCCATTGGAGATGGTGTGGTTCTTGGGAATGTAGGGGAGCAGACTGCGACCATCCAACCAGCTAGGCCACTCAGACTCGTCCAGTCCTGTCAGAGCAAGCAGGGTGGGGGCGATATCAATGTGGTTGGAAGGGATGTCGGTCGCAAGACCCTTGGGAATGCCAGGTCCACGGATCATGAAGGGCACGTGTGTGTCCTCCTTGTAAGGCAGTGTCTTGCCGCAGGGGACACGGTGCTGGCCCATGTGGTATCCGTGGTCGGAGCTGAAGACGATGACGGTGTTGTCAAGCTCTCCCTTCTCCTCAAGGACATCAATCATGTGAGCAACCATCTCATCAACAGACTGGAGAGTCTGAGCACGCGCGCGAGCCGTCTCGTCAACCCGATCGATGACAGTGCTGTTCATCACGGGAAGCTTGCCGATCCATGAAGGCTTGTGGTTGACGGCGGGGTTGAAGTTGGGAGTGCGAGGCGCCTTCACATCCTGGAACAGATGGGCATGGCGAGCAGCTGGGACAGGAGGCCACTTGCCGGTGTCGTTGAATGTCTGGTGAGGAGCCGTAGGGGTGACCATCAGGAACCAGGGCTCGCCGGTCTTGGTCTCGTTGGCAATGAGCTTCTCAATTCTGTCAATAGCCTTGGCGCGAACGACATCCTGGAGGTAGGAGCCGTTGTAGTATCGTGGCGTGGAACCGTGGACAGAGAAGACAGGAGTGTTGTATGAGTACATCCATGGGTCGAGCATGCCATCGAATCGATCCCAACCAGCGGGCACGGTGTCCCAGTTGTTAATGGCGACACCATTCATGAGCTTACCAATAAACTCAGTCCTGTAGCCAGCCCTCTTCAGGTAGTGGGGGAGGTTGTTGTCGTTGCCGCCCGAGGCAACGAACTTCTGGAAACTACCGCCCGGCAGGTTCACGTTCGTGTTGTTGGTGTTGTGGGCGTGCTGCCCGCGAAGCATAGCAACGCGAGAGGGACAACAAAGTGCGACGGTGGCATAGTGGTTGTTGTATGTGAAACCTAGTCATCACCAGTTAGTATGGTACCCCGTGGGACAACAATCAAGACTTGGTCGCCTTAGACAGATAGCTGTCCGGGGAATCGAAAGTCACTCACCCTCTTCCTGGATACGACTTGTCACAGTGTCCAGGTAGTTCAGAGACCCAAGCTCAATATCTTGATCGTCGGTGAGGACGAAGAGGATGTTGGGCTGTGTCGCCTGCACCAGCGATGCTGCGAGAGCGCCGAGCGAGATCAACGAACGGAACATCGTGAATTATTGAAAAGATCAAGCTACAGCCATCAACTGGACCGTCGGCACTTGGCATGGAAAAGAGATACTGGCATCATTATATATAAATCCCCTCAATCAGACAAAGACTTGGTCTTGGCTACGCTCCAACAAAGTGACTTCAATCCCCAATACACTTTGGGTGAACCGGCATGTTCCTCCTGGTAGGTAATAGCTACACCGCACTCACCGAGTTTTTACTCTCTACAATGCCGGATATCGCTGTGAATGCTCGATTCAGCAATGTACCGACATCCAAGATTTGTTTCGGTCATCTCAACGGCAATAAATGATGTACATCTGCATGATGGAAACATGTGGGTCGATTGCGCCATGGGCTTTAGCGGATTAGTTAAGGGAATATTCCCCTTTCGGGAAGACATGTCCACCCAGTCAGTCGGGTCCCAAACCTTGGAACTTCACGATAGAGCTTTGCCATGTCATTTTGTGCATAAAGAAATCAGTCATGATCCAGATAGATTATCTCAAAGGCTCAAAAACCAATGAAGGGACTGATCTGTGTTGTACCTACTTACTAAGTAGGTAACCAAGCACTAGCTACCTAGGTAGTACTAGGTGTTCAAGGTTACAGCTGTGACTTCCATCCACCTTCTTCTTCAAATATCTTGCCCACCTCCTTGCAGATCGCCAGTAACCTTCTATCGTGATACCTCGGTGTTACCAGAGAGATACCGACAGGCATCCCATTCTCCCCTGCAAAGCCAGGGATGTTCACGATGGGAACATGCAACGCCTGCAAGAAACGAACGACGCATCGGTGTTAGTCTTAGATGCTAGGGTACTTTGTAGTTGATCTTGGCCGGGTGGCCCATTTGGAATTGGCAAACTTACCGTCCATATCAGTTGAAAAGCCGCAGATCCTGTACTCTTGATGCCGATCGGGGCTTCGCCAGGCACCGAAGGCGTCAGGACCCCGGCATATTTCGAGAGCAGGGCATCCACCCTGGGCCGAGCTGCTGCGATGCTATCGAACGCTTGCATGTGCTGCGCATGCGTGTGCTTATGCACGTTTTCCACGTGGCCCACTAGCTGTTCGTGCAGCTGGTCCCTGGCCGCACGGAATTCGGGGAGAAAGGCTGTCCGACCATCCTCCTTGAAGACAATCTGATGCCAGTCTGGCAGTTCGTTCAGGTCGTCTGGCAGCTCGACTTCCTCGACTTCGGCGCCGTGAGCTTTGAGGAGCTCAGCGGCCTTGCGCATTGCCACTTCGGTGCTGGGTTGAACGTTATCTTTCCACACCATCGTCTTCATGAACGCGAACTTGGCCCCCTTGACGGTGAATTGCCCTCCCGTTGCTGCATACGGAGGTTCATCGTCCTGCAGCGCGAACACATCGGCGAGCAGCTCCATGTCCTCCACAGTTCGCGCATAGAGGCCAAGGGTGTCGAGGATGAGTGAGAAGACCTTCTGTCCTTCCCTCGTTATCGAGTTCCACGTCGGCTTGAACGCGTAGATGCCGTTATATGAGCCCGGTCTGATGGTACTGCCACCCGTCTGCGTGCCGAGGCCCACCGCCGCCTGCATGTCGGCCACTGCAGCACCTGAGCCGGAACTCGAGCCGCCGGGCGTGCGATCGGGGTCGTGTGGATTGTGCGTGACTGGTCCGTCGACCGTCGCTGCGAACTCGGTTGTCGTCGTCTTGCCGAGGATGAGGGCCCCTGCATTGCGAAGTATCATGATGGACCCCGCGTCCACTCCGGCGTGGCTGCCCTCGTAGATCGCGGAGTTATGCTGAGTTGGCATGTCTTTGGTGTGGATGACATCTTTCACTGCAACGGACACGCCGTGTAGTGGTCCTCGCTTTTCCAGCGGAACCTGGTCGAGCTGCCTCGCTTGCTCGAGGACTTGCTCTGGGTTTAGGTACGCCCATGCTTTGACGGCGTCGTCCCGTTCCTTGATCCGCGAGAGCAACGACCGGGCATAGTCCTCCACTGTCAAAGAGCCGGATCGGACCTTCGCAGCTACCTGGGCAGCTGTCAGCCGATAAGGTTCGACTGAAGCCATTTCCAAATGTATCGTACTATATCAACGTGAGGGGAATCCTGCCAATGATTAGCAGTAATAAAGGTGGGCCGGGTAGAAAACATGCAACATGTTATATCACGACTTACAGGAGAATAATGCCAAGAGAACTGCAAATGTATAAACTTCCGCCCTTGATTTTCATCGGAACAGATGGCTTCAAAGTCGCTGACTGTGAACCATAGAAGGCGTTATCTAGTCCTTTGGTCGGTGTGCCATGGGATGTTGGTTTGAGAGGGGCAATCACAGACGTGATCAAGATTTGCCGGAAATAGTCGCATTACCGCTGATTACCCACATTACCACTCAAGCTGCATTTGCTGCATTGTTTATCCCGCCCAAAGGTTAAGCATCGTTATCACCTTCAGCTCAGAGGCACCTGGGCATGGAAACTGCCAAGATCCCCAAGACTGTCTCCCAAAATAACCTTTCAGTAATCATTTTACTATCGGGTATTGGAACCCGAGTCCTCATGATTTTCAGGGCACGCGGGGGTCTCGATAAGCATTCGCTCGAGGGGGGACCGATGTGCAGAAGAGGAGGCATTGGCCGACGTGGTATCCGGATGTCCGCTCGGCAGCCCACTTTCATGGGGACATATGTAATCGAAAGCGGGACAACGAACCGAGGTGCGCCCGCGTTGAGGATGTTCATGATCGGCTCAGAGCACGGGGGTGCCCGTCATGATAAGACGAAATATCAACGCACCTTGGAGCGGCAACCTCTAATCTTGCATTGGTCGTGGTTACAACAGGCAAGGTAGGTGGCAGGGCGTGGGAAGATGCGGAGAAGAACAAAGTGAGAAGTGACTGAAGGTCTTGCATATGCATAAAGCTTGATCCTGAGCCCTGACCTCACCCAAATATTTGAGGGGGTAATTCACCTATCTACTTCACCTTTGTAGCATATCCAGCCCGAATTTACATATCGAGACCAATACATCAGCCATCATGCCTGAAGCGTATCATGCCCACCCTGACTATGGGTTCGACCGAGACTTCAAGGGCTACGGCGAAGCCGGCCTCAAGCTCCAGTGGCCCAACAATGCCAAGATCGCTGTCTCCTTTGTCATCAACTATGAAGAAGGCGGCGAGCACAGCGTCCTCGAAGGAGATGGTGTGTCGGAGACGAATTTGAGGGAGAATCCGATGGGATCCGCTGTCATCAATGAGCGAAGCTACAATGCCGAAAGCGAGTATGAGTACGGAAGTCGAGCGGGCTGGTGGCGTCTTTTCAGGTTGTTCAACAAGTACAAGATGAAGTTCACTCTGTACGCCGTCGCTACGGCGGTTGAGAAACAGCCCGAGGTCGCGAAGAGATGTGTGGAAGAAGGACACGACATTGCTTCTCAGTAAGTGCTTCGCCCTGAATGTGTCCATCACCAATAGGATACTGGAGCTGACACGTAGTAAACAGTGCTTACCGATGGATTGACCACCACAACCTGTCTATTGAACAGGAGAAAGACCACATTCGCAAATGCATTACCTCCCTGAAGTCACTGGCTGGATATGCTCCACGAGGATGGTACTATGGTCGCCCCAGCCCCCACTCTCGCTCTCTCATTCCCCAGGTCTATGAAGAGATGGGAGAGAAACTCGTCTGGGCATCCGACACATACGCCGATGATGTCCCCTACTGGATCGATCTACCAAAGGAGCGCGGGTCATCCGACCCCAAGGGCTGCCTCATGGTGCCCTACTCTTACGACTGCAACGACTTCAAATTCCATACCGCCGGGTCCGGCTTCCGGGCCCCTCAGGGGTTCTACGAGCATATCAAGAACGCGTTCGACGTCCTGTACGAGGAGGGCGAGGAAGGGATGCCGAAGATGATGACCATTGGGCTGCACTGTCGTATCATCGGCAGGCCAGGCCGTTTCAAGGCGCTGGCCGACTTTGTGGACTACATTAGCAAAAAAGAAGGCGTTTGGGTGGCGACTAGGACGGAGATTGCGGAGGCCTTCAAGGAGCAATTCCCATACAAGCAAGGTCAGCTTGCCTGAGAGATGTTCCACAGCGTCTGAGCGAACATTAGTTAGTACTTAATCATGTATGAAAGGCAATACAACCAGGCCGCAGGTTATTAGTATCCAACGTGGAGGTTCGGAATCTCAACAGACATGATACTTGCGCAATAACTATCATCAAGTGCATAAAAGATGCTGATTTGCTTATTTCTCACACCCAGAGCAGCCACACTGGGGCAGTGATGGATTGAAGTATACTGATTATGTACAAGACTCTTCACAGCTTGTCTCGTTACGTGCCTAGCTCCTATAAGAAATTATGATATTCCAGCCCTTGTGAATGACTCTCTAATTAGTAGCTGATTTACTGATCCTTGAAGCAGGAGACAGAGTGTTCTCACTTTTCTGATATCATACTGCCAGTGTGTACTACCTCAGTATCAGTAATACAAACCAATACAGACTTATTAATCCAAATATACCCAGCACTGTAGCCATCAGCATGATGGGAAATAAGTTATTCCCGATGGACAATTCACGAGCTGCTTGCCCAACGAAGACAGCTGCATTATCTGACCGCCATCCAGTATGCTCGGTCTTTCCCGTCATATCATGCAGGTTCAACTGCCGGACCATTATCAGTCAGCAAGGCATGATAGTCGATCCCATGATTACCCCCGTGCTACGTCCAGTCCTATCCTTACTATGTGACACTTGGCACCCTCCAAGAAGTCTGTACCAATCGTACAATGATGATGAACCTTGGGAACCTCCAATACCAGTTGTATCCCTTATCTGTGTTCACAAGCTGCTTTTGTGTCCCTGCTTGTTACACGGTTGTGGAGAAACTCTAATCATCGGCTTCGGGCTATCTGTGGCGACGTGATTGCGAGCCTCTTCTCAAAATGGTAAAAGTACCAAGACGTGGGTAAAATTCATGATAGTCGGAAAGCAGGATGTTGCTACTTCTGTAATCGCTTTGGCTCACTTACAAGGTCCACTGATATCATGACTTTGGGTGGCCCGTAACCAGAAAAGCATTCCTCCTTGGCCTCAAGCCGACCACTTTTGCGAAAGACGACGTCGTTACTCGATGTTTCTTCCAGGAAAGTGATTTATGTGTATACTGATTCGGCTTTATGCGAAAGAATTAAATTCATATCTATTTGGCTCCTACTAGACCAAGAACAATGGTCCGTCTTCCCAGCAGGGCGGCCGTCCAAGCCCCCTTTTCATCCAAGGAAGCTTTCATCGACTTCCTCAAAGCACCGCCCGCGCCAGATGGCAAGCCTGGACTTGGAAGTGGCACGAAATGGTCAAACAGAGATCTTGAGCCCACTCCACCAGAGGAGCGTACCTGGACATGGTACAACATGCCGTTGTTCTGGCTGTCAAACATGTTCGGGATCGCTGGTTGGAACGTCGCCTCATCGTTGATAGCGGTTGGGTTGACTTGGCAGCAAGCCTTCGTCTCTTCAGTTCTGGGCTCAGCTATTGCCGGTTTGGTAGTCGTCTGTATGGCCCGACCTGGTGCCAAATATCACATTGGATAGTACGTTCTCGTTTTCTGTATTGGTGGTCGAAATGTGAAGCTGACAGGCCTGTCATAATTATAGCCCCGTCTTGAACCGTGCCGTGATGGGGATGTACGGATCCTACTTCTTCGTGTTCATCCGAGCAGTCATCTGTATAATTTGGTATGGCATTCAGTCATACTATGGCGGTAACCTGATATCCGTCATGTTCCGTTGCATCTTTGGTGATGCTTGGAACAAATGGCCCAACACTATTCCAGCATCCTCCAACGTGACTTCTCAACAGCTGCTTGGCTTTTTCATCGTCTGGCTTCTCGAGTTTCCATTCACCTGGGTGCACCCCACGAAAATCCATTACATTTTCACAATCAAGGGCATCATCATGCCCGCGGCAGCGTTCGGGCTCTTCGGATGGTGCATGCAGTATGGCGCCGGGATGTCAAACATTGACCAGTCAAGTGCGGCAGCCGCCGAGGCCGCATCCACGACACCACTGGGATGGGCTATCATGTCTGGCATCAACGTCGTGATGGGAACCCTCTCACCAATGCTGATCAACCAGCCTGATCTTGCGCGGTACACCAAGGCACCCCGTGACGCTGGCTGGCCCCAAGGCGTCTGCGCATTCGTCGCTCAGATCGTCGTGTTCTTCATTGGACTCGCGTCAACGACGTCAATACAAGGGGTTTGGGGGACTGCGTATTGGAACGTGTGGGACTTGCTGGATGCCATTCTCGACCATTACTGGACACCGGCTGGTCGGGCCGGCGTCTTCTTTGTGTCCCTATCATTCCTCCTGGGTGTGTTTGCTACCAACTTTGGATGCAACTCTATACCGTTTGGAGCCGACATGACTGGCCTGTTCCCCAAATTCCTCACAATTCGTCGCGGGCAGATCGCATGTGCTATCCTCGGCATTTGCGTTGTTCCATGGGAGTTGATCGCCAGTGCAGAGGCGTTCTTGTCCTTTCTTGGAAGCTACAACATTTTCATGGGGCCCCTCTGCGCCGTAATAATTGTCGACTATTTCTATGCACGGAGGGGTAACATTCACGTACCCTCCTTGTACACTGGATCGAAACATGGCATTTACTGGTTTACAGGAGGCGTCAATTTCCTAGGTGTCTTTGCCTGGATTGGCGGGACTGTGATGGGCCTGCCTGGCCTTGTTGGACAATATCAGCCCCAGATCATCAGCCAAGCTGCCAAAAACATGTACATGCTCGGATGGGTCTTGACTTTTGTTTCTGCGGCTGTGATCTATGCAGTGTCTGTAACGCTGGTGAAGCCCAAGGTCTTTCCAGCTGGACATGAAGACACACCGTTCACGAGAGAGTGGCTGTCCAGTGAGGGCAGAGAAGGATTTTACCAAGGAGAGGGACAGGAGTGCGAGATTGAGGGCCAAACGGTGTTAGTTTCATCGGAAATTGGTGAAGACGGAAACTCATCTGGCAAAGACGACTCTAAACACGCTCAAGTTTCTGGAGTCAAAGCATGACTTGGTAACAGGCTCGGCCTACACTCAATTCTGGTCAGAAAGGGACATTGGTGATGATATAGCTGAGGTTCAGCTGTCGATCTCGGATCCATTCCAGGACGACCTATGAGCGGTTGGGACACTTGTTCGGAAATCAGGCAAAACCTAGGTGCACATGTGCTTAAGTAAAACATTGCTTCAACAAGATCGAACATCAGTTCAATCGGAGGTCAAAATTAGCGTTATCTAGGCTGTTTCTGTTTTTACTAAATTAATTTTACGCTTAATTTACTGTACCCACATTATAAACCTTCTTGGTAGAGAAGTTACTTGTGGGCCCTTCATATCTCTCGCGATTATATATGGTGGTCCATGTTTTACCGACCTCGGGCACAGACAGTCTAGACAGTCCAGGGAGCTTGGTAGAGTAGTAGAAGAGAGGCGATCGGCTAATCAGCTTCAACGTCAGTTGCTCGGATACAGGATAAGTCTAGACTGGAAAGACGCTTCGTTACTTCAACATTTCCCCTTGACTTCCCATTCCAGACCGGGCATACCCTAAATGACCTTGGACCAACACGCAACTCACAGCCGAAGCTCAATGATTTATAGTAGCCCACGGCCTATAAACCACAGACTAGCTACCCAGTGTGTTAGCAAGGCTGCTGGGATGCATAAAATCCATGGGGGTTTCGTAACCCTATTCCGGACCCATTTCCAGCCACTCAGTATCATCAACAGCAATGCTAAGTATGCGGCTTGGGAAAACGATAACGAGTATTAGCAAACTTTTAGTTGCATTCAAGCGTATTCCATAAGGTTAAAGTTGTTCTCAGTGCCCTCTAGCTGATGTGAGGTACGTACTGCGACCAATTAACCACCTCGTATGCAGACGGTGGGAGGTGGGAGACGTTAACCAAACACTCGGCAAAGATGAAAACCCTCAAACCAATGTACAGCAAAGCCAAGACAACAATAATCGCGACCTTCATGACCCGGAACACCTCAATCATCCACAGGAAGCACCACTTATAAAACACAAACCAATACCGCCTCCACCCGCTCTGGCAGTGACCCATGGACTTGGCCTTCTGGGCCAGATGCTCCGCCTCCTCCGCGTCGCGGTCCTCCTCGTCCATCATCAGCCATGGGTTGATAGCGTCCATGAACACGCCCTCCGCGTGTGTGATGGGAACCAGTAGCCCACTGCAGGCGAGACTCAGGGCCGCGAGCCTCCACAGGTTAGACTCCGCCCTGGTCGTGAAGGAGGCGTCCCACGCGAGCATGTGTAGACCACCGTAGATGAAGCCGGTGAGCGTGATACCTAGGTGCGTGCGGAACGTGTGCTGACCCTTCGGGTGGTCGTGTCGGCGCCGGGGGAAGTTGGTCACGCGGTCGACAAGGGTGTTGCCGAGGGTTTGCTTGAGCCTGCGCTTCACGTGGCGGTCGAGGTCCCCCTCGGCCGCCCTGGAAGAGCCCGATCGGTCCGTCCCGGTGTTGGTGGACGCCGCACAGTCCTCCGCGCTCTTCTTCTTGAGGACGTAGTGGTTCCATCCCTTCTGGGCCAGCTGGATGCGGACTCTGAACCGGCGTTCCCGGTCTGCGGAGGCCCGGACAAGTCCGCTGAGACTCGCGGCGGGGGACTTGGATTGGATGGATGGTGTCGAATACAGGTGAGCAACGGCACTGGCTGGGGTCAGTTGTGAGGTATTGGGCCGGCTACGGGCGCCTGTGACGGGACGGGTCTCGGCGATGGAAGGGGATTCTGCCCAGGTCGAGTTCAAGTCCAGGTCGCTGAATGTCAGGGGATCCTGGTTTATGGTTGCTTCCAGATAGGTTTGAACCTCGTTGATCTCGGTCTTTTCCACCCGCGCACGTTCGCCTGGGGAGAGTCTTCGGTAGTGATCCTCATCTGATTCTTCTCCGTCGAAGCTCGTAAGTGAATACAGCATCGCCATTAACCAATGCGGCGGGCTTTGTGACTTGGGCATCTCGAGAGCATCCGGTTGCTGAATGTCCAGGGGTTTCTCCAGCCAAAGCCATCCAATGAGCAGCGCCACCATGCAATGAGCAAAGGTAGTCAGTTCGAGAAGAGATAGGGAAAGCCCCTGGCACATCCGCACAATACACTGGAGGCTGAACCACAGCGCTTGGAAAAGAGTAATGATCTTGACAAAGGCGCTTGCACCGCTCTTGTCCAAAATGGCGGTGACGGAGAGGTTCGGTATGACGCTTGGCTCATGTTCGGCCACAAGGCGTAGTGCCTCATCCCTGAGGATGAGCTGATGGCGTCCGCGATCATCAGGCAGATGCACCTTGACTCCTTCACGTAGATTGTAGCAGTAGCCTCCCATCACTGCATACCAGCTGTGTGTCATGGTCCATATTGGCTTGTCTGTAAGATCCAGCTCAACATCGTCAGAGTTCGCCTGTACTCAAAGGTGTCAGTCAAGACGTGGACTCATGGCAGAAACGTATCACAAGTTTCTAATTGCAGAAAAAGAAAGCCGATTTATAGAGAGGGGAACATAGTAACCGGCAGATCAAAGCTTACCCTGCTTCGGCTGAGGCCGGCTGCCCACCAGCTCCGCTGTCGACTTTGTTGCAAGTACACATGTTCCATGAAGGCCTGCAGTGACTTTACATCCCAATACTGTCTGAATGCAGCAAATGCAATCTGGAATTAATTAGCCAACAGGTTCATCGCCATATATCATGTGGTAACCGTAGCAGACTTACCAACTCCGGCGCGAAGAGCCCAATGAGTAGCCACCCAATCTGGCGAGTGATCTGATGGCCACCGAAGATATGAACCAGCCTGTGTCTGATACTTTTGGTTGTTCCTCTCTTGAACCATGCACTCCAAGGCAGCTCATCCTCCGGGCAGACACCGGGAAGGTTGAGGTGCACGATTTTCCAGGTGCAGAGCGCAAGCGTTACGAAACATGTCGAAATAATTCCAAATGTGCCTCGATAGTCTGGCTGTGGCTGCCATGAATACTCGGTAAAGTTACCCTTGGCACCGGCGACGATATCCCACATTGTGGCGTTGTTCTGGGCGGCGACGCTGAGAAGTCATTAGGAGGTCGGTTCCCAGCAGCGGGATGGACCGGTGCGCAGTGTTTTTATGGGAGTATTGGCCAGAGCGGGAGGCAAGCGAGATCTTCATTGGAGATGAAATGAGACCGTGAGCGTCCTTAGTAAACCTTGGAACTGAAACGTCGTCCTCTATGAGGTGGGCCCTCAAAGTGCAGCCGATATGATCAGCCCCATAATTCTTCCGATCAGCAATAAGGTGACTCCGTGTTTAAGGGGTATAAAGGTGAGCCGCCGGAGGGCAAGCGAGGGTCAAGGCTTCACATAATCAAGGTGCAAAAAAAGAAAACATTAAATACTATACAATGCGTGTCATGGCATTGTCCAGCACCGCTACCTGCCTCTCCGCTCTACACGGGAAAGGTAACATCGTCGGGGTATAATGTCGCTGTAGGCCGGTACGGTTAGGGCAGACCGTGTTCTTGGCAACTATAGCTTGCATGCACAGAGTTGAGAGGCTAAATCACTGGATTTCAAACGACAGGCTAGACGAAGAAGTGCTATATAGTGTATCGTGTCGTGGCTAGAAAAGAAAGCTCTCGAGGGCAGTACGGCGGGGTTTCAAGAGTCACACTGCTGGGAGCAGTCATCAGCTATCGCATTATTCTCAATCGCCCGTACTTGTCCATGTAAGGCCGTTCGCCACCAAGAACCCAGATTCTGTACACAATCGAATTAGCCAAGATGCCTGCCAAGGAAACACGGACCCGGGCAGAACTTCCCCAGAGCGAGGGGGACTTACCCATTTCGTCCATCGTTATCCCGATCAATACCTTTACCTGGGTGAATCGACTCCATCTCAAGGCGATGGGCGCTCTTCGGCTTACCCTTAGCGATCCTCAGCTTCTCGAAGTACACGTAGGCAGCATAAAACACGGAGCTGGTGCAGCCGGAGATGGCACCTTTCTTGCCTCGAAAGTCGTTGAGCTGCTTTGTCTGGATGGCCTTGCACGTCGGCGCCTTGAGCTCTGCGTACAAGTCCCGGCAGAATTGCGCCTGTGTCAGGCCTGGGGTCTTGAGGTGCGCAGAGATCTTCTTCCGGATCTCGTCGCAGGAGTCGTAGACAGGAACTGAGTCTGTCTCCTCCCCTTGGAGATGGATGCTGCTGAGGTCTGGCGCCGCGTTAGAGGCCGGTGCGATCTTCGCCTTTTTGGTTGCTGGTCCGCCAGAGGCCGCAGTCGACCCAGCGGCTGCTGCCTCGGTTTGCTGGCGCTTCTTAACGTCCGGCATCTTCAAGCCAGCGAGTTCACGCTGCTTAAACCATGCCCAGGCATTGGTGTAGGCGTCACTCTGCGAGCCGTCCATTGAGCCACTCTTCTTCAAGAAGGTGTTTACAGAATTGTTGCTGCTACCAATGGCTGTGCAGAACTCTCCTTTCTTCATGATACCACTGTCGATCACCTTGTTGATTCGGCTCCTGACCTGATTGCAGCTGAGATCAATGTACATGTCGTCGACATCGATCTGGCTCAGATCTTGCTTGTAAGCGGCAATGTCTTCCTCTAGTGTCGTGTCAGGCTTGCGCTTCCTGTTATTGCCAGAGGCAGACTTTGCTGCGACAGTCTTGGGCTTCGCGGCAGCACCGAGGCCCTCGCTGGTAGCCTTCGGCATGCCGCCGTGCACGGTGGTTCCTTTCAAGGGTAGCGCTTCCGAGTTCTCGTCGGTCGAGATGGAAGATCTCACCAGTGAAGCGCGTTTGTCATGGGGCGTCTTGGCACGCTTCGGGTTGTCGATGGCGATGCCTTTGGACATGCTGCGAAGAGAACCGGCCATTTTTCTGACTTCTGCCATCTCTTCCCTCCGGTTCTCATCCTCCAGGGAAGGGATACCCCTAGACGACTTATTCCGGATAGGAGGGAGCCTCACTGGAGACTGATTGGCACGCGCGCTAGCATCTTGAAGAGCAGGACGTGGCGGTGGCTTGTAAGCCGCGTCAGTTACATGGACACAAACATAGTCTTGGGCCAGGTCATTGCAATATGGTCATACCGGCAGCTGAGCGTCGGCAGGTGGCAGCGGTGGCAGAGAGAAGTTCTGCATTTTTGTACCTGGGAACGAAGATGATGTCCAAGATGATAAAGATCCCGGGTGGAAGACAGTAAAGGAGGGTTCCCTGTTAAGGGTTCGACCCGTGATTGGAACTCTCCGTTGATAAAAACACCTCCAGTCACAGTGATGTTAGAGTTTCCCGCGTTAACGTTAATATTTATCCCGTTGATGTTACAGTGGAAGGCCATGTCAGAGTCGGTTGTGTTCTTGCGGTGAATGAAGGAAGACGCGTCGGAAATGTTTATCGGGAAACAAGATGCCTGTTCCCTGACGCGATGGCACGTGCAATCCTTGTTCTATGCAAGGGGAGGGGATGGTTTCTCAGGTATCGACCCTAACCCTGTCAACGTCGAGTCCACGGTTTCTTCAAGATGATTGGCACGCATTCTAAATTCTTATCCTTCCAAAGTATCTTGCTCCACGGTGCAATAATAACAAATTGTCCGCTATATCGTGTATCGGGTACTTTATACCAAGATTGGACATAAAGTTAGGGTCTGTCGAAGAGGACGAGACTTCGGAGCTACGTACTAGGACGGCCAGGTGAAAGATGTCCCGTCAACCGACGTCCAACATACACACCGAGCACTCCACTGCACGACCATTTTCAGTGTCTTTGTAGGTCCGGGGCCTCGAGAAGACAGGCGTACAGAAGCTAGCACACTAATCGGGGCTTGTTCTTTCTGTCAGCTCCCGAGTCTTTGAGTCTCGACCTTGAAACAATGTATGTGTTCACCTTACTTCCAAGGATTACCCGCGGGTGGGTAATCTACCCAAGGACCCGATTACCCATGGGTAATTGGGTACCCATGGGTAGACGGGTACCCGTGGGTATATAGGTACCCATGGGTAATCGGGTACCCGTGGGTAATATAACCCGTGGTCTGTGCATGGGTACTCATGGGTACCCGCGGGTGAGTCCTTCACGGAAGTAGTTCACCTGGAACTCTCAATACTTATTAAGCCTTGGGGTAAAAGTCAACGGTTCTGGCCACTTGGGCATGGAAACCTCTGAGCTTCAGTTAATCCTCACCAACTAGAACGTGAATACTGAACGCGTTGAGACTTGGTATGCGCCGTATAGTATGATATGAAGAACAAAGGGAATCACGATTAAGAGACGCCACCAACCTGGCTTCGCGGTTCTCAAAGTTCAGAACACTTAGTTATGTAGCAGGCCTTGATGTACTCAGAGCAGAAATTGATAGAGCAGGCATTGACACATCATATTGCCACTGACATTAGTGGAAATAATCCTCCGTTAAGACATCCTATTCAGACCCATTTTTGGCTTGACCTTTCAAAGTAAGCACGCTCGATGAGACACCCTCGAATGGCTTACATACCGGTAATTGGATAGCATAATATGTATGTTGGAATACTACTCGTACCCATGAATTTCCCAGTGATTGTGTCTGGTCTTTTTTATACCCTACAACGTGTGAATACATTTGCCTTGACCAGAACACCCGCGATGAGATCTTCCTCGGCCGGCTTCCTTCCCGTGTGGGCGCGCATAGTATCGTCCGTAACGTCTTTCCCGGGCATTTGTCGAGATTTTAGTTCTGGGATCCGAGACCGCTCGCCCGTTTCATTCTCAGTGTCTACGAGGGACATCGTATATCACAGACGTCACTGTCGGCACCCAGAGGGTCCCTCTTCTAGTCGAAACCGGATCTGCAGATCTGTGGGTGGCCCCGGCCAGTTTCGTCTGTCTCGATACGGACCACCACGAGGTATCTCAGTCGGAGTGTGGCTTCCCTGTTCTGTTCGAGGGGGACTTGAGCGGTGGCGAAGTTCCGAGCCAGTATTTCACGGTCTACTATGGGAATGGGCAATTTGCCTACGGACCGTACGGGCTTGTGACTGTCTCTGTGGGCGGAATCGCGGTGCCTGACCAGCAAATCGCGATGCCCTCAACGGGATACATACAGTCATCCGCTGAAGACTATTCAGGGTTTATTGGACTGGGTTACCCAGGAATGGTTGCAGCGAGGAACAACACAGTCCCACAACCTGCATTGAATAGCACGGATCCTTTCACATATTATCACCCGTGGTTCTTCAGTGCAATCAAGAAGAACATAATGCATCCAGTGTTCAGCCTGGCGCTACATACTGACGGTGGTGGTGTGCTGGGCATCGGGGGCACCGTGGATGTTCCCATTATTGGGGGCTACGCCTCAACACCAATAATGATGGTTAGTGAAGCCGCCCTCCCCCCCCCCCGCGATAGTGATGATAGTACAGTTTAGCTGAGTAGGAAGCAGATTGGTCTCGTTGGCGAAACTCGTGCAGAAACGCAATTCACGTTCTACACGATCATCGCCGAAGACTACATCATCAACGACCAGAGTTTCTTCAACTTGGCGCTCAGCACACATATACAACTCCGAGCAACAGGTTTCCGGTCATCATCGATAGCGGTTACTCGGCCAGCATTCTGCCGTCATCACTTGTTGAACTGTTTTACAGCGCCTTCAGCACTCCGCCGCAACTTTTCGACACAGGGGGTTCAAGTATGTTCGCCGCCCCTTGCCATGCTCAGGTGCCAGCGTTCGGCGTCCGTCCACATCGAGAATCAAATCTTCAGTATGACCGCGCAGAATATTCTGGTTCCCACCATAAACACCACAGTCAAGGGCACTGTCCTTTGCGGTCTGGGAACCCAGCCCGGGGTTGAAGGATCTGGTGCCCTTGCTGACCCTTTCTTGAGCAGCGTTGTTGCAGTGTTTGACATTGGGGAATCGGAGATGCGCTTTTCTCAACGATCTACAGAAAGCCCCGCAGGTGGTTCCGGTGGGTTTCATGGAGACACGCCCAAAGGCAATTCTTCCAAGTATCCTCCGGACAGTTCCAGGGACAAGGATCGTCCATCATGCCGTGTGGTCGGCCAAAGCAACACGAGGCATGATTCCTAGTTCTCCATCAGCGTTAATCTGTCCAAAGATAAAGAGATGGTCAAAGGGGGGTTGTTGTCAACACTACTGGGCCTGACTAAGGCGGAGCTTCTTTGATGAACCACTGGGCAGAATCTTGTATTTATGGTAGAGTACGAAGTAACCGCGATGTTTACAGAAACTCAAGTGTGCAAAGGAAGTCAGGGTTTATTTTCTCAGCAGATAACGGATAGCATGTTTACAAATCCAAAACAGGTTTCAACCAATCACATGGGGCTGCGGTGTTACATGTTTTCTTTGTCAGCTCTCAGCTGCGGCGCCCTGGATTTAAGATCGTGAAAGTGTCCGAATCCGTCCGGTCCAAAACAACAAGCCTGACTACATACCTGTCTACACTACACCTATAAAAGCCAACGTAAAGGTCTCACTACACCGCAAAGGAACTTCTCTTTACTCACTTTACATCTTCCGAAATAATGACAAACATCGCAGCAAAAACCGTCATCGCCACGGGCGCTTCTTCAGGCCTGGTATTGATGTGTCCCCCGAAAGAGCGAAACTACAGTGCGCATACGTGACTGACCATATCGACCACATCGTTAGGGGTTCGAACTAGTCAAGCAGCTTCTTGCCCAATCTGAGCCTTACAGGTTCATTCTAGGGGCGCGAGATACGGAAAAGACCAAGAAGGCTTATGATGAGCTCAAGTTCGACGGTGCTACACACAGTATCACGGTCCTGCCCCTCGAGCTGTCAAACCTGAACGGCGTCAAGTCTTTCTCCCAGCAGACGCTTCAGAAGCTTGGTCAGGACAAGCTTGACTACCTGCTTTTGAATGCAGGCATGGCCAAGGGTGCAGAGGGTCCCGGCCCGTATGGATCAAAGTGGTGTGAGCCGTTCATCGTGAACCACCTGTGTAAGTTCCCGGAACTACTCGAGGAGTCTTCACGGAGTACAAAACTGACCTACGAGACAGCGCAGCACTACCTAACTCATCTGTTCCGCGAGAAGCTCGTGGCATCCAATTCCCGCGTGGTCATCGTCTCTTCCGGCGCGGTGCGACGTGTCTCTGATACCGGTACAGTGGCCTCCATACCATGCACGGGAATAACGATGGCTAACAGCACTTCCTAGCCCATTTTGACAAGACCTTCTTAGCTGGTTCCGGGAGAGACCCCCAAAACACCTACAGTGAGACCAAGTTCGCGCAGCTGTTGGGAGCTCATTGGTGGCGCCGTCAGCTCCCCCAGTGTCATGTCGTTGCCGTATCTCCAGGCTTGATTCCACAGACCGGGATCTCACGCCACGGAGCTTTGGACCTCACTATATCAATGCCCGACGCCAAGTCCGTACCGGAAGGTAAGCGTCCCCTACGAAATATGTTTGAAGCGCGCGACTTTGGCTAATCCAAGTTTTCCGCAGGTGCCCAAAGTATTCTCAGGGCATTCACCCGGAGCGACTTCCCAGCTGACCCGGAGCAGATCTTCCTGACCAGCTGGGGTGAGTGGTGGAGCAAGGACGTGTACGAGAAGACTCTCGATAAGAAACTGCAGGATAAGTGGTGTCCAAGCAAGGAAGATATCGAGAGGAAGGAAGGACTTGTTGTGTAAATGATGTGATACTGGGTCACACAATCATGTACTCGACCAAGGCGATGCATTAGGCTTCATCTGAAGGGTGCATATACTTTGCACCATCATGGTATAGTAGCCTTGGCTGCTCTCAATTCTCAATGGTCCATGACCACCAAGCTTGATGTTGAGACGTCATAACAAGCTGTCGGGTGTCACTGAATGAGATAATCTCATTGAAACCCTGCCCTTCCCCAGGTGGCCCAGCTCCAGCGCTAAGGGTGTACATATGTATTATTTCCGCAATCAAAACGTCCCGGTGGGAAATATGACACTGACCATGCCAGTTTAAAGTATGGTGCTTTTACACATCATGAGTCTCCACCTTACACTACCGCAAACCACGCAGATTTGTACGCCAAGTCACACGGCTTGGCAAATGATAGATATGCGTGCAATGGCAGAAGGAACTCCATGACAGTGACAATGCCCCACAATGCCCCGAATGTTTTGGACGACGCATGGACCCCTTTCATGAGGAAAGGATGGTCGAGATCGACCAAGCCTTCTCGTATGGTGACACAGATCTCAGGCCATTGTCATGTCTTCGAAAGTCGTACATCGTGGCGCACGAACAACATTGATCGATTTCATGCACCAGGTCCGGCACAAGGCTCTGTTAGCTCTCCACGTCTCGGTCGGCAGCCTGTTGCTTATGACATTTTGAGCCTTGGCCATCGTTTGGTACTGAGGCAGAGAGAGCAAGCGGTCATCCCCACCCATGTCAGAGAACACGAAGTTTGAGAGCAGGATAATAGGGGAGCACCGCCCAACGTAGGTGGCGTAAGGTCCAGGTTATTCGCACCTGATATTCCTGCTTGGGCTCGAATCAAAGATGTTTATCTCCGGGGTCTTCATCGTCCTTACTCTCACCGGAAGGAGCGTAGCCAGCGTGAGGCTTATCGGGAAACCTGTCGGCTGTCCAGTACCCGAGAATGTTCGTGGGGATCGCCATCTATGGCCTTGGACTGTAAAGGCGACCACATGCTTGCGTTTGGCCGGGTGAAACCCCGGCATTTCGAATCCAGGAGGCCACCTAGGATCGTCATGGCGGTACTTTCAAGACTCGTACAGCCTCCAACGTGAGGCATGTTCCTGGGAGATTGACATCTACAAGGCTCCGAGGACACTCTTTTGGAAGGGGCAAGCAGCCGATGATTTTGTATAATTCCCTAATCAAGAACATATACTCTGTATTGCCGTATGTGTTAGCCAATGTCTGCAAAGGGACACCATGAACTCGCAGGATCATCGTTACTGTGCACGGGGGCCCATATGACTTACAGCTCTTTGATTCCTGAATGTCTTGTAGAAATTCATCCAGATATCCTGTGCCCTACATTCATTTCCCACCTCGGCAGAGAACGAACAGTCCGGCTTTGCGGAGTTTATTTCCTCATCCGTCGCAACCCATGGTTTCGACAATGGATGGTCGCTGAAGTGTACCAGTTTAGCCTCGTTCAAGAGGGTATCAGGAGTCCATATATGTTCCCCGTGGCCAGGCGCGGACCCGAGGAAGGCCGCGTGGTCCCCTCCTCTAAACTCGCCCGTGAGCAATGCGTAGGGTTCACTGGGCATGACTTGACAGGTACGGCCGAATACGTGGTTCATGACCTCCATATCGTAGAAGCCGTAACCAGCCTTGCGCTCAATGGTCTGCTGCACGTCCTGGAATGCGTCGGTGGACGGAGTAAGGACCATAATGTGAGATGACATATGGGGTGTATTGAGCCAGTAGGCACGAGGCATTACTACCGTCGCTGGTGGGACGAAGAAGAGTTCATCGATGGAATCAAGCAGAAGCGAGTCGGAGTCCATGGCGATGATTCGGCTGTACTGTGTCTGATTGATGGCGAGAAGTTTTGTGTATGAATCAGCCCAATTCGGCCCTGAGTCTATGGTAACGTTTCATCAGTAACGTGGGTACCAGTATCCACAACGCATGGTCAATGACTTACAGGCTGCACTTTCCTGGTGCAGGACCTTGACAGGCTGCAAATTGACACCAAGTTCATCTCTGGCCTTCACAAGAAGCCTCCCTTCTCGCGTGCTCTCGTCAATGGTATCCAAAGTCTCCGCGTATAGCAACAGCCTGTCCGCTTGGCTTCCATACAGCTCCAGGCTATTGAAGATCATTACAGCGTTGCACAGATAGTCAACGTCCGTAGCATACAGCGCGTATGCATACCGGGTCCAATCCAAGTCTGGCGACTTCGAGTGTTGAATTTCCGGGACGACTGGGTCCCGAAAGTAGCACGATGGCCCCGTCAAACGGTCATAGAAATGTACGCCATGAAGCCAAGAGAGGAGAACAAGCAACAAAATTAGGCCGTAAGCCAGGCGCGCTGGTTTTGATTTCAAGACCTGTGCAATGTTAGCAGGCTTCTGCCTGGCTAATCTTCCAGGCTCGTCATGGCTCCAGACAGGTAAGAAGGGTGAATCCTCCAGGAAGTCTGGTAATACGTCCTCGTCGAATTTCCGCAATCGTGCCTTAGACGGCATATGGGCACGGCTTCACCCAGAGCTGACCGGGTTGTAAAGGCTACAAGTATGTACAAATAATGCACCTTAAGGTGGGGACCGACAGCAAGGCTATGTTCCTCGGGTTGCAGCAAGATGCGCTGTGGAGCAACCGTAACGACACAGAAATGAGATCGGTCAAGAAAACAATAGACCTTATTCGCAGGCGCTGATAATGCAGATAAGAGGCTGGAGAGGGGGGGGGGCATATGCAAGGCCAGAAGAATGGGGGAGTTGAGAGATATTCCCCACGTACTTCGTAAGGTTCGATGTTTTTCATCCGGCCCCTGAATCTCATCCGAGGCTGACTAAGCTTGCCCCTGAATCGGTCATTCGGGGCGACCATACGACAAGCGCCCCCGGCCTGACCTCGGGTGGCACTTGATTACCCCCAACAACCTTGAAATATAGCTGAAGATAAGAGCATTGTGGTGCGTGTATGACAACGCTTCATTGACAATTCTGTTGGTTGTTCTTCCTGAACCTTCATTACTTGCCAATCACGGCCAGGTTAATAATGGGCGCGTATGAGCCCCCACTCTGTGGTTGGGTACCCTAGGGTATATAATCGAGGGCTTCTTTTGTCTTTCCACTTCAGGTCAAAGGTCTACGCCTTACTTCGTCCACTAAAATACTTCCTATCACCACATACAGCGACGATAGATTCAATCAAGTCCAGCGAACCTAAAAGTCATGGCCAGACTTAAAAGACCGCAGCCGCTGTGGCGACCTGAGGTGATGAGCTGGCTGAGACTACGGATTCCGCTCAAACCACCAACTCCCGGTGGTTCACAGGGCGACGAAGTACACAATGGTCATGACACAGGCGATGACGAAGACAACGACCCAGAATCTCTGCCATTACGCAACCTGCACCATGAACTCCTTGCCGCAACGCCCGGCTATGCCTACTCAAATTTTGCACGAAGGGTTGATGATCTTGAAGAAGTCCTTTTCATGACGTGTGAGTTATAATCAGTCCTTCATTATGTATCATCGTGCGTGCTCTCTAATGCCTTTTACTTAGTCTGGGATGATGAGTGGTCTCTAAAGGCCTTTGTTGCCTCTCCAACCTACCCTGCATATCTTGAGGCTCTTACTTTCGGTGGCCAGGCTCCTGCATTTCTCACGGTTAATTCAACTAAAATGAGCTTTTCCTTCTCATCACTTGAGGCTAGAGTAACTATCTTTACCCTGAGCTTGGCCCGTCCAGTTAGTCTGGAGACAAGACCAAGTTTGGACAAAGTTAGTGTACTTCCTATTACGTCAGGCCGAGGATTAAGGTGCTTACTTTGTCGGGGATGGATCGGTGAGCCACAGGTATTTGAAGAGGATCGCCTCTCAGAGGAATTAATGCCTCGCCTTGTTGAGAAAGGGGTGCTTGTACATTCGTGGCCTGCGGATGGACTCCGCTTACCTGGGGGGCAAGCCAAACTACAATCTGAATTCGATGTTGATAGGAAAAGCGAGTGGACGAGTAAGGTTAGGGAGCTTCTTCACCCTATCTCTATAGAAGAGGAGACTTGGGTGGTTCGTATGTATTAGGTTGTAAAGGTGGTACCAATATATACATATGTACATGGACACGATCATGACTCCAAGACCGTTGCGTGTCGTGGAAGCTACCAGAATATAGGTAGAGCCAGTACATATTTGAGACCAGAGCAAGGATTGGCACGGTTTGTAATGGTCTTGTGAAGTAGCTACGTGTACTGTATAATGTTGTTGACAAAAACAGGCCACAAAGTCGACAAGGTCGGAAACATCGACAAGTGAGTTGAGCAACGTTTCCGCCCGGCCGCTGGATTGAAACTGAAATAGCGAGTGGACATAATAATATACCACGAGTACAGTACTCAGCAAGGTTGCAGATGTGAGTGAATGCTTGTAATTGTTGTAAAATGAGCTTTGAGTCTGCAATAATGCGTAAGCATCACAATCAAACTATTTATCTACCTTGTACTCCCTACCCTAGCTACATGTGCAAACATCAGTGTCAGCATCAGCCCCGTTACCACCAAGACGTGCACACGACATCGTATCCGGTTTTGTGCACCTGTAAAAGTCGTTACACTCGGTGACGGAATAGCACACCGTACCATATGGAGGCTCGGTCCAATTACACACGCACACCCCTCCCGAGCATCCGTATTGTACCCTGGAAGATTCACACGCGTTTGAGCATTCCGCTGCAGTGCTGCAGCTATCCCCCTCAACAAGACTGCTAGCCGCCGTAGTGGTAGTTGCACCGATTGTCTCCGTAGTGCATTGCACATGTTGCGCAAAGTAGTAGCAACTAGTCATCGTTGTTGGTTTCACGGCCGATGTGGAGGTAGTAGAGGCCTTAGAGGTGGTAGATGTAGTAGTAGCCTCGTCAGGGTACCATTCCGCCATGACCGACGAGATAGATGAGAAGACAGAGCTGGTATAACTGGCGTCGTCGTCCGACGCGGTATCCCACGACTCAGCGGTCCAGTATCCATAGGCCGGCAGTGTAAATGTGCCCAGCGTCGACGTGGCCGTGACAGAGCAGCCATACTCCATACTACACGTGGACGAGCATGAGCTGGTTGACCCGGCAATACACGACGTAGAGCATCGACTCGCGCTCGTGGTGGTGCACTCCCCGTCTTCGGGCTTGTAAGGGTCGGTGGATGGCCAGGGATCGTTCGGGTCCGCGGGGTCCCACTTATCCGGGTCAATGGTCTTGACGCAGTCGCTGGAGCAGGGAGTATCGCAGTAGAGGCCCGTGCAACGGGTACCGCAGCTCTTGGTGCATGATGTTCTGGCGGCGGAAGAAGTCCAGGTGAACTGCGTTGGTGGTTGGCGCGAGATCGAGGACTTGGCGTTGATGGTAGGTGTGGAATAAGGCGAGGGCGGTGGGTGGATGGTGCGTGGGATGGCGGTGCCGTCATTCGTCTCGGTAATGGTTACTATGGGTGGCAGGATGCTTGAGATGATAGGGATGATGGAGGTCGTGTCTGTGGGGTCGATAATGGAGATGTCCCAGAAAGGGATAACGCTGACCACAACTTTTGAGGTTCACAGATTAGTTACATGTATTCCACTGGTTATCAGAATTCGGGTCAAGGGAAATAGACATACGTGGGGGAACAATAATCGTCGTCGTTGTAGTCGAGGTATCAGCCACCGGCACTGTGGACACATAGGTCGTACCGGCCTCGGTATTGGTGTACGTAATTATTGTTGTTGTTGTGATAGTCACCACATCGAGCGAGGTTGTGTATGGATCGAAGCTGATAGTGGTCAATTCCGGAAGTGTGAATGGGGGGAGTACTATCGTGCAAGGCGGATAGCATGGTATCATGGGTTCCGAGCCATCCCAGATATCTGCGTCGGGATAAACCAGGAAATCTCCACCACTGCTGGTATCATTCTGCGAACTGCTCGAGCTGCTGGTGTCTGAAGCAGTGCAGACACCATCCGGACAGTAACCTCGACTGCAGGTGAAGTCGCAGAGAGCGTCGTAAAGACCGGTATCCAGACCATCGGCAGCTTTGCCGCTTGCGCCAGTTGCAGTTGGTGGCACTACGAGGACACCTGTTGCGGTACATGTACACTACTTGGATGTCAGATTGGGCAGGACCCCCGAGAGATCAAAATTACTGACCGAGTGAATAGGACAATATCCATAGTTGCAAGCATAACTGCAAAGTCCTGCGCTGTTGGGATTCAATATTCCGTCAGTGATGTTCTTCCATGTAAAAGAGACCATAGCGACTTACAGGCCGCCTTCGCCGGTGCCAGCAATACATGCGGAGGGCAAGAAGGGAGAACTTGTAGGGATGGTCAATGCATGCGAAGTGGTGTCGCACACATCTGAGGGGCAGTAATCGTAGTTGCACGCAAAGTTGCAAAGTCCACTGTATGTCGCATCAAGGCCTTCAGCCGGGTACCCAACAACACCTGTGGCGTCAGGAAGTTCAACCTGGGCACCCATCTCGAGACAGGTGCAGGCGCCTGTCGGACAGTATCCCAGATTGCATGAGAACTCGCAGAGGCCCAAGTAGCCGGAGACACCGGTTCCCAGAATGCAGACCTGCTCGGTGAGATTGAGCGCTGGAGTTGCGGACACACTTGACCCATTGGCGCTTCCTACCCAGGCGTTCCAGTTCGTGAGACCACCTTGGCCGTCAGTAAAGTCGCAGGTTGTGCTTATGGGCTCTCCGTTCATCACAATCGATCCAACCTTTACCCGTACATTGCCAACGTTTCCGCCGTACGCAACGCTGCCGTGGTAGATGCCAATACCACCGTCTGGTACGGATGTCCAGGTCGCGCCAAGGTCGACGCCGCCAACGGTCACCGTAACGGATTGGTGCGATGCTAGGAGGGCGGAGTAGAAGATCTTGTCCTCGACAATATCTGATGGATAAAATTCATACTGCAGCTGACTGACTGTGTTGCCTGTGGTATCGCCATCGGTGCACTCTGCCGAGTCTTTGGGCGTGAGACGGTACCACGCAGTCAGGCCTTCTTCTTTGACAGTAGCAATATTGTTCTTGTACATGTCGATAACGTAAGGGAGGAAAAGCCGCCAGCCATCATGTGGCATATTAGTGACATAGTTGTATGGAGCCTCGCCCGTGGTAAAAGCTGTCATGCTTTCTTCATGAATGGGGCCGATGTAGTGGGACTCCCCGTAGTCGTTCCACGTGAGGATCTCGACGAAGTCGGGTTGGATATACCAGACTTCTTGCCAGCGATCAAACCACAGGTTACTAAAAAAAATCGCGAAACGTCAGAAGATACTTCACATGGACACGCCAGGAACACCATGGGATGGAGGGGATGGGAATTCGGAAATGGGTGTCAACTTACTCGCCTCTCCAAAGCCAGTTCTTATCGTACCCCGGCATATTCGTGTAGAACCAGGGCGAAACTGGCATCATGTACTGAAGCTCTGTCGTGTTGGAGAAATCCTCCAGATATTGGAGATAGGAAGCGTCGACATAGGTATTCATGTCCTGGTTTCCCCATGGCCATCCAGCCCAACTGAACAATCCATCAACGACACCGGGAGAGAGTTCGAGAGCACTCTTGGCACCGGCTGAGGACCAGTCCGGTATGAAAAAGCAATTCGTATCGCTATCAATGGTAATCCAATCATTGGCATTGTCCGGGCCCTCAAAGGTCGAGACCAGTGGATGGTTATTGACGTTGAAGTAGGCTGAGCTGCTGCTATACTGGTTGATGTACGAGATAACATCGTTCATGGCCCAGGCGCTGGTGCCACCGGCGTAGTCAAAGGAGAAAAACAAATGGAAACCTAAGGACTCCGCGGCCGCAAACGCCTTCTTCAGCGAGGCAGCGGTGGAGTCGTCACCGACCGCGATGTTCAGCGCGAATGCATCAATATGGGCTGTCTGCGCCAGTTTGATGTCCGCTTCCCAGTCAGAGGTTGCCCAAGAGGCGCAATTGGAAACCTGAGTTGTTACCGATTGTCAGCCGTTGGATGAGTTTCCTTCATGTACCCGGGATACATGAGTAGACTGATGATGTCTTCTTCTTACCATGAAGTGGGCAAATACAGCCTTGGCGTGCACCGCACGACATGCGTGTAGCAACAATGCCACAAACTGGAAAGGTCTCATCGTTATCTAGACCTTCCCGGCGAGCGAAAATTCAGGAGTAAGTTTCAATGAAGATTTTGAAAATGTGAGATGGGAAATCGATATCTTGGGGACTGTGGTTTGGCGTAAATATTCATTATATATCCACGAACTTGTGTCCAAATCCAGGATTGTTCTGCTTGTACCCAAGCGTACGGCCAGCCATGCTATTACGTCAGGGAACACTTATGTCTTTCTTGAGGCTTGGAGGTGTAGTAAGGCATAATTCTGATAACAATGCCTACCAAGACAGGCCTTATCTCGAAAATCATCTGTCTTAAGCGCCGTGGCTTAGATTATCCAGATTGTGTGATCACTCTCGAGGTTCACATCTTCCTTCCCCCGCAACCTTTGCTGGGAACCCTAGTTGACAATCGAGACTATTGAAGGAGGCAGAGTTGAATGTTGGTTGACATATCCAATCCGGGATCCCCTGGATCCGGAAACACATTCCGATGTGTGATTCGGAACCACCTGGCCCGTTGCTGTTGGACGAGCTCCACTCCGTGAGGCATCACGATTTCTACAATGAGCTGGTCAGCAGATAATCATGTAGATGGGACACCTCGTTGAGGGCCAGGGTACCCAGTCACGTATATCTCTAGGCTAGTTTGCGACCGCCAATCCTATACTCGTGCTCGGACAAAGACTCTTCGGAGTCACTTGTCCTCAATGTCAAATGACTCGCCATCAACGTACGAGGCTGAGGCACACCGCATGAGGCTGCGGCACAGCAATCTAGACTGGCGATGGACGCAGCAACATCCAACAAAACAAGGAACAGGCTAACTCCTTCGGCCATCATTCGGCGTCTTAGATTGCAATGAATGTACTTCGCATTACGTACTTTGGAAGTTTTGAGTTGGAATCCACCTCGGTGCCTGCTCTGTTTTGTCTAGACAAAACTACGGAACTTCTCTGATGCAAGGAAAGTTGGATGCAGCAGTAAGACTAAGGTGAACTCACCAAAGGGATTAGAGTATCCACATTTTTTTCTGGCATTGAAGACAGCCTGTGGTTGAGAACGGTGCAAGGGCTGAGCTTCTCTGGAGATCCGGGACCCTCCCCGATCCCTGAATTATACCCTTTCCCGGGTTTGAACAGGCCATATGAGGCCCATGCCAGCTCCATTCACCCGGAGGAGACACTAGAAAGTGGATGACCTCTCAAACTGGATAGGGTGAAGAGTCTTCGCTGTGTCGTCAATCTCACGAGGCACAAAGATAGCAACACCATTGCGGCGTCTTCTGTCACGATGCTCCAGCTTGATGGAACTGTGCTAGACCTTGAAAAGAAGCCGAAAGTTGGGTGGTACATTTCAGCGGCTAATGATAGGAGAACGATTGTTGGTGGCATTGCCAATCTACCGAGGCACAGAGATATCGACACATTGTGTGCTTTATGTCTCATGATACGTCGAAACCTTCTTTTCAGGTGAGCCGACGAGATAGCAGTTCTTGGATGTGTCACTGATTTTACTAGACATGAAATTACCAACTCCTCTGTATTACTGTATCATGTGGATACTTCCATTCGGCGCATACTACCGGCTGGAGGCTCTCTACATGTATATAGTACGCAATGAAGCCCAAATATCCAGGTGCTCGTTACTCAGAGTCTCTCCTTTCATCGTCAGCCAGATACTTCAGTGTGATTCGCATTCAGGGCACTCTTCCGTTGATTCGATTACTTTACGATGTATTCATTTCCCCCATATCAATTACTTTTGTTACTCATCTGTTGTGGATTGCGACTTCAACCCGCGGCTGCCGAAGACGTACTCGTATCCGCGGCAGATGTTTGGACCATCAAGTCCGGCACGACGGGAGGTGGCTGCAGTACCGACTATTTCAACATGATAGACACCTGGCATGACGAGAGTGGTGAATTAATCGATAACGCGCTCAGTCTAATTTCCAACTATGGCTCAAATGCGTATGTGCGAAAGGCTGTGCAAACTTTCTTCGGTCTACCACCAGCTGTTGCAGGAAAGGGTGTTGGTGCCAAACCGAAGAACCCTGGCATGTTCAAAGAGCTCCAAAGTATGTCCTTTCTAGCATTCTCCAGTTCACCCCCATTTCTCTCTAGTCTATATCCTTCGGTCCCCCAGATCGAAATATGGACAGGGTATCTTACACATGTACCGGAGACAAATGAAACGGCTAACACCTTACACAGAACAATTCAATACAATTTCTGACTTCTTCGGGGGCCACCCCCCAGATTGGATGAAAATCAAACCGTCCTTGTATTGCGATTCCACCTGGGCTGTAAAGGAGGCACAAGGAGTGCAGGCAACTGTGCGAGACTACACTGGTAAAGAGATCTGGGAGGGTGGCGCCCCAGTCACTGTCAAACAAGCCTTTGGCAAGGATCTTCGATCTGGCCTCGTACCATTTTGGTGCTCGGACATTAACGCTTACGATTTTGCTTCCTCAAAAAATGGAGAACAATACTGCACAAACAACAAGGAAACCAAAGGGGCCACGTCAAGTCTCAACGTGCCATACAAGGAAAACCTCCACATAGCAGTGGTCACGCTGTGCCCATACGCGTTCACAAGTATGGATGCGATTGCCAGCTTGCCATTTCCTAGTTCAGTCGCGAAAGAAGACCTGAAGGATCACAATGGGAACAACTTGAAGACGGGCACATCTTTGGAGGTGGTCCTTCCTAAGAGCGCAACCCTATTGCATGAGGCTTTCCACGTCCTCAACGAGGGAGTATTTGCTACGACCAAAGAAGTCTGTAAGTTGCGGTTTACCTAGAAGAATCACCATGGAAATGACTTGTGCTAACTATTGTTTGCCTCAGACTCGGTGGCTGAATGTCTGAACCTCAAATCACTTGACGCTCGGAAAAACCCTGAAAGCTATGTCCTCTTCATGTTGGCAATGTGGTATATGGAGAAGTACGGTTGGGATTTCAGTACGGGGATTGCAGAACCAGTGGCGTAGGTGCAGTACTAGCTGGGACCACTTGAGGAGTGGTATATACATATAACTTCGAGTTCATTTAGTCTAGTACCTGGTGCTATGGCCTTTGCCGAACTGCGAAGGCTCGAGTAACTCAAAATACCCAAGTCTCCTCCTCTAAAGATATGGGTTGAAGCTGCTCATGAAGCTTACTCTTGAACTCGTGTCGCCCATAATTACCCTGATTCCATACCATATCGACTGCAGCTTGTTCATCGGGGGTCAGATATCCAGGCCACTGATGCACTAGCATTCCCTTTTCGAGGAACCGACCATCCTCGAGTCGGTACGACTCATTGACCCATGCTTGTCGAAATCTAAGACCCAGTGTGCTTCTGTAAAGGTAGGGCGGGACGGGAACGTTTCGAAACGTTTCCAATATAGCTTTCCGCTCCGGACTCACCGGGTAGGCAAAGCTCAGGGTAAATATCGTCACTCTCCCGCAAAGGTTGAAGTAGTAACTATGCTGAGTTGGACTAGTTGTGAAAAAGGTAGGAGTATTTGGGCTATGGAGAGAGATCGCCTCGAGGTACGCAGGGTAGGCCGGAGAGGCAATAAAGGCCTTGAGGGAGGCCTCATCCTCCCACCCTAAGACAAAGTATTAGTTAGAGAACATCACTATGTACGAAAAAATGATTGCCACTTGCTGGTAACTGCAAGAACCTCTTCGGGATCATCGACCCTCCGTCCAATATTCGAATGGCCAGAGCCGGGTATTGTGGCAAAGAACCTATTGTGCAGATCGTGAGCCCAGCCACGCCGGCCCTCTTGGTTTGTCTGTGAATGGTTCGGAGTTGGGTTCTCGAGCGGGGTCCGGCATCTTGACCAGCTAAACACAGGAAGTGGCCGTGGAGGAAGTCTTTTCCTGGCCATATTATTCGTGTTCACGGGAAATGTGGAATAGTTCTAAAGGGCTTATTTTCAGGATCGAGGTGTGGCTTAGTACTTATACGTATTGGAAGGTAGTCAGATCCACTGATAAGGGCCACCATTTGAAATGTCAGGTCATAACACAAACTATGGGGCTCAAGTTTGTCACCATCTTTTCGTGCTGGACCCCTGGGGAGATTTTAAAGAAAACAGTACACCGCTCGTCTTGTTCCTTTACTGCATATCCCGCCTCTATCATCGATATCTGCGCTATTAACCCAAATAGAGTCGCTTTTCCCCTCGTGGAGATTCTCTTTTTCAAACCAAACCGTCGCAATCGCTGCGTTGACATTGATCACTACCCGGGGCAACCACCACACCCCGACGAGTTGACCCGACCCTTCTCCTCGAAAGGAAAACATCATAAGTACCCAAAGTCATCCGACGCAACATCAGATCAGATCAGACGTAAAACATGGTATTCTTCAACCTGTCATGGATGTTAAGCCCCTCACCACCACCACCACCACCACCACCCCCAGCCGTACTGCCAGCCACAGTACTAGCCTCATCAGAGCCCCCCTCAAACAGGTCCGCCATGTATCGCCTCGAACGCTCGCACAGGATATCGGCATGATACGCCGGCGTGCAGATTGACACGGCCTTGGTCGCCCGCGAGTAGCTGTAGCACAACGCCTGCGTCATCTTCTCGAGCTCGTTGGCCGCGAACGGGTCCGCCTTCTTCATCTTCTTGGCGTGCTCGCGGAGGATCTCGTCCAGCACCACGACGTAGTGCGCCGGCCGGCCGGTCCCCTGCAGCACCGCGTGCGACTGTAGGTAGAAGTCCCAGAAGCCCTCCTCCGTCACGCCGCGGTCGACGACCGTGCCCGGCTTGCAGTTGCCGCTGCGGTCCATGTCCTTACCCTGCGTGGGGTAGAAGCGCGTGTGGTGGCGCTTGCCGACGATGATGACGCTGAGGCGGGGGAGGCACTTCTTGGTCATGTCGGGCGGGTACGTCGCCTGGCAGGCCTTGCGAAGGAGGGGTACCTCTTGCTCGAGGACGGTCTGGTATTGGCCCTCGGAGACGCCGTCGCGGTAGACGAGGATGTTCTCAGGATAATGGGCGTGCTTTCCCAGGTTCCTCCAGTTCTCAAGGTGGATCTTGAGCATACCCTCCAGGTCCGCGACCATCTCCTGACGGGCCTTCTGAACGCTGAGAGTACCAGGCCACTGGCCGAGGTGCTTGTCGATGGACGACACCATTCCCGCCACAGACGGCGCCTTATCCGAGGAGCCAGGGGAAGGGTGAGTCACGTCGATACCCACGATCATAGTCTTGTCCTCATTGATGAATGAAAGTCGTGCTGGATCGACCATCTGGTTGTTGCCGCCGAGCTTGAGGTTGAACTTCAGTGCAACATTGGCAAAGTACTGTTCTTCACCGCGTCCTCCAGCAAACTTGGCTCCCACAACGCATATGGTATGGATTCCGTACTTGGTGTCACCCAGAGTCTTGACGTAACTATACAGATCTGTATTGTCGGTCTTGTCTCTTCCGGGAAGAATAACAAGCAGGAGGTCCATCTTAGCCGACGCTGCCCTGAATACGTCGTCGAGAACAGGGTCGCTGGGGAATCTCATAGTCACCTCCTTGCCAGGGAAGGGCTGTTGCTGGACGGTCACACCGTTCTTCGCAAGTGCTTGAGAGAATCTGCCAACAGTAGCGCTAAGGTCTTGCAAGGAATTGTTGGATCGCCTGCCCTCCTCCCGGACAGCAATCCATGACCATGTCTTCAGATTGCCGGGCTTGTTGAACTGGACCTTATCCATATTCCAGCTACCAAAGGCAACATTCACCGGCTTGTTGTTCTTGTAGAATACCTTTGGTTCGGCCAGAACGCGCGCTGGGACGGTTATGAGGCTCTGACCAGTGCTCATGCCAAACTGTGCCTGGGTTTATTGTTAGCAAGGGGTTCCAAGTCTTGGCCAGGCATCCATATAAACACTAACCAACAGGGGGTTTGTCTGTGACGACAGTCCGCCAGTTCGCAGGCCATTGTTCACGATAGATTCCGCGTTGAGCCAAGGTCCGCGCACGGCGAATCTGATCATGTTTCGGGTTTGATCCCCGCTAAGCTTTGCCATCGCGCTCTGGCCCGGCAGGACGATGCAGACTTCGGCCGGAAGGTAAGAAGGGTTCTGGTCCGAGCCGACGTTGATGACTGGATACCCATCGTCTGTGTAGATGTTGTAAGTGTTCTTGAAGTGATCATGGACGCTCACGTATCGGCCTACGCCAGAGCCGGCAGGCTGCGGCCCAGAGGCTTCGGCCTTGCCCTTTCCTCCCTTGCCTTTGCCTTTCTTCTTAGATGCGGCTTGAGAGGGATGGGCACCAGGCACAGATGACGATGGGGCCGCCGAAGAGGTCTTGTCCTCGAGCCAAAATTGCACATTCTTTGGCCTAGCACCAAACTGAGTTACCTTTGGAGGGTGGGCTAGATGGCGACCATCACTCTTCTTGGCAAGTGCCATTATGGGCTTGACACGGTGGACCACCTCACCCTTTCGGTTCTTCTTTTCCTTCAGATGAGTGGTCCTGACGCGGACGCGCTTGAGAAACTTTTCGAGGGCGCGCATGCCTCGGTCGTCGTAGCGCACGCCAAAGGAGTCCATCAGTCTTGTTAGCAGGCCCTCTTGGTAGAACGCCCCATGACTGACGTTGACATTGACGAGCACACGATTGGTGGCAGCACGGACGCTGGTGAAGAAGCCACGGAGAGCAATGAGGCCCCTGCCGAGGTCCAACGAATCGGCATTGCCACTCATGGAGAAGGTCTTGCTGGCGCCGATGGTAGCCAAGTTGTTGGTCGACTTGGCGTAATGCTTGAGGAAGATATTGAGAGCCTGTATCATATCGAGCTTGTTGTCATACAGGATAGAAGGGTTTGTAGAGGTCAGGTAGGAGAGGAGGTCACCAACACTGAGTGTCTTCGTGTACTTAACCGTGACCTTGTACTGAGTAGCCCGCTCCTTGGGATCATCTTCACCCTCATTGCGGTAGGTGACAAGGATAGTCATCTCGTTCCCTTCCATGTTGATCTTCTTCCTGGAAATCAAGGTAGACCTGAAATCGGTAACCATGTCGTTTCTGTACTCGGCCAGCTCTGCAGCCTCATTAACCATGAGACGAATGACCTGCGCAGACTTCTTGCCAGCAACTTCGGGCTTGATATCGGAGATATCGTACGAGTACAAGGTCAGATCGGGTTTGGGAACCAGCTGGACATAGTTTGCATAGACAGTGATGGCTGTGCCCTCCGAACCATAACCTGGCCGTGGAGGCATCACAGCCTTGGACTCGTCCAGGTTTAGCGCGCCCAGAGCAAATTTTGGAGAGTTTCGGGCCTTCTGGCGAGCATCTTCAACAGCCTTCACACTCGCATCCGGGGCTGGGATCCCAGAGGGAGGCCTTTCAGAAGTCAGACACGGCAATCGACGGGATATCACGCAAATTGCAACTCACGTGTAAGTCTGGGCAGGTGGACGCCCACCTCCCCGTCCACCACGATCACCGCCGCCGCGACCTCGATCTCCTCCACCTCGAAATCCACCTCGATCACCGCCTCCGCGATATCCGCCCCGGTCGAAACCTCCGCGGCCACCTTGGGGAGGACCACCTCCACGGCCGGGCGGGAACGAACCCCCTCGGCTTGCACCACCACGGCCCCCACGACCGCCGAAATCTCCACGTCCTCGTACGCCATCTCCCCGGCCGCGTCCTCGTCCCCGGTCGGCCATTTTCGAAAGCGTAGGCTGGCCTATGCGGTAAGGTATGTCACAGTAAGAAATGTAGAGTCACGGTCAATCTTGGAAGAGATACACAGCAAGTTGCCTTTGGAAATACGATCAAGAGAAGCAACTAGCTGCCAAAGAAAGGAAAAAAAGGAAAAAAAAAGGAACAAAAGCAATGCCTTCAGGGCTGGATATGTCTGTTTCAAGGCTCCGCAATCGGTAGTAAACGCGACATGAGTATGGATGAAGTTGGAGATAACAGATGAAGGGATTCCTCTGCCCAATAGTTAAATGAGCTCAGAGAGCAGGGTCAAGATAGGATGCAAAAGCCGAAGAAGAATATTTGGACAAGGTTTGAACCCGGAGGAGGGCAGAGAGACAAACAGAGGCTCTGGCCCAAGAAGGAAGAAGGAAGGAAGAAGGGGAGTTTTGAGGACTGGAGGAGGAGGTATGGAGTAATTACAAGTCAGTCGTACCAGTCCGGAGTCCACAAGCTGATGATGCTTCTGGAGGGCCGTGCATCAATTGATCCAGATGTCCCTTGATTGAGTGGGCCACCCTGGTTACATGTGTACATATGTACCCATGCATCATACCTACCTAGGTAGGTACTTATTTACCCAGGTACTTAGTATCTACCTATTCAGGTACACAGTAGGTACCCTAGGGTATGTATAATACAGTTTCAAATGTACTTCCAAGGTTCCTCCCGCGATCGGTCAACTGGTGCCATGTGTTGATTCAGAATTGATTGACCCGGGGTTTTTGTCTGTGCACTGATGATGAACGAACTGCCTGAAGGCAAAATGCTTGAAATGCATGGATGTATGCAATGTTGGCTGTTTGTGGTTGGACAGGAAAACTGCCTCAGGGTGCCTCTTTGCTGACAGGCTTGACAGGTTTTTACACTTTGCTTTTTTCATGATCTGTGTATGCGTCACAAAATGCCCAGGTGCGCAGACAGACACACACAAAACATGCAAGAGGCCTGGCAACCTGGCTATCAAATGCAAGAGGCCCGATGACAGCCCCCAATGTTATTGGACAAGTCCTACCTACCAGCTAGATACAAACCAGGCAGATTTGTTGGCAAGTGGGGCAGTGTTGCAAAATAGACAGGTGAAGGAACTAACAGGTTTCGGCTGTAGCAATACGGCATATGTGTTAGTGTAATCACTCCCTGTCTTTTGACCTCCTTGACTACCATGATATTCGATTTCCATTGGCACTCACACAAACATCTGGCCGTTATAATTGGCCTGGCCTCAAAAGACAACACGAATATGTTCCATATCAACAAACGGAGCAAAATGATATCCCACCACTGGTGCATGGATTGGTGGTATTTGGCATACCGTAGGCTGCGTAGGGTACATTAGACATGCAGGAAGGCACTCAGAGTTAGTGCTAGTTACCCAGAACTTCTGGGCCCAACCGCCTGGTCCAGGTTTGTTTCCCAAGGGTTGTCCCGGGTTTGGTGTACAGGGCCCAGAGTCAGGACGAATAATCAATATTGCCCTCTGCGAAGCCGTGTTCAAATGGCCAGTGTAACGTAGCGTCCTAGGATATTGTCAATGTGCTGGATGTCCTATGTAGCGTTCTTTGTTACAAGCCGTGGTATGACTATATGATCTTGTTTCAAACTCAGAAGCTGTTCATTACCTAGGTACCTAGCTGCCCTAGGATGCAGTGCACGTTGCTGCAGTGGCAGATGCGGGTCGGTAACAAGGTACTGTAGTAAAAGGATTTGCTACAGGGCCGGGCCGACAACACTAGAAACGGAGAAGATTCCGTCAATTGTCACGACAACCCTTGGGAATGTAATTTACCAGTTGGGGAAGAACCAGAATAGCCAAGTTGTGGTAGGTAGTCCTTGTCACATGCATTAATGAATGCGTTAATCGACACCTAGGTAGTGCTCTAGTGATCAATTTCCTTGTGAAATAAGGCAACTAGGTGCACTATATGTCGACTCTATCAACTGGTTCCCAGCTCTGAGGGGAACCTAATCTCCATGAACAGTTGGTTTTATCCAATATCCAGGTTCCGACCTTCCCACTGCAGCTGATGGCATGAAATGGGGTGGAACACATCCCTCCAAAGCCTCAAACGATTCGAGGGTGCTAGGTAATCCCTTGTGTAAGGATCTGGTTGTGGTATCCGCAGATTCGTCACCACAGCATCCCGATTTGCTGTCCTCTTCCGAGCAACTAGATTCCAGGCGTGGACCGTCTCGGGGGAGATCTCCGAGCCATCACAGTCCCAAGTACTCCGCCAGCTGATCTCGGCTTGTCCACCCCGGTCTACGTCAAGGCAGAAGCTGGAAGAACTGCCATATTCCGAATTCCATAACTCTACCACTTCGATTTGAGGCATAAGATGCTGCACTACACGGGCTACGATCCCGAGTAGTCTGTTGATTTCAGCTTTGTTACCCTGCCTTAGTGCACGAGAAGTCAGAGCCAGTCTTTTGAGACTGCGCCATTGAAGCTTGGAGCCACCCTCGTTGAAGGATCTGCAGTATGCTATATCGTCAGCTTCCGGTAGATCATTCAAATTGTTTGCGAATCTGTATCGTCAGAAGAAGTCGCTAGCATCGACAACGAATGAAATAGCGAGGACCTCTAATTCTGTTGTGCGGTGACTGAGCAAGGCTAGCTTCTGGCCAAGCAAAGGAGACACGTGTGGTACGGCTTTCCTGTGCAGAATCCTTTTGGCATCGAGGTAAATGGCGAGATGCTTCAGGGAGTGTGGGATTTTGGGAAGAAATAACTTTAGATCTAATCACATTGCGTTAACGTAGAACATCAGCCGAGTTGGAATGAGACAAACCTTCTTTGAAGTCCCTGTAATGTTTCGGATTCATGTCAAGCCATCTCTCCCAGCGCCAGGACTGGATGTTCGTCAAGGACTGTCTCAGGATTTTCTCTACGGCCGAAATGGAAACAATACGATAGTACTGCCGTCGGATGAGGAAATCGGTAATAATGGGGACCTTTGGAAGGACCCGCTCAGTCCATCCTCTTCTGAGCGTAAAATTGCTGAAGTTGAAGGCGAGTGGCGTTGTTCCCAAGAGCCTCTTTCGTGATCCTCGAGTTGGTCGTCTTCGATGAAATCCGTTCAACCAGCGATGCTCTTCATCTTTGAGTCTATCGTTCCTTGCAGCACGGTTGGCCTCATATGCTCCGTATCCGCCCTGCCCTTGTGGAAGGTCTTCGCTGAATATGTACGGATATGTACTTTCGAGGCAAAAGTCTTTGAATTGATGCTTTGTGTCGCTTGGTGAGAAGGCGCAAATCTCAAGGGTCAGACCTCTGTGGGTTTGCATGTTGGATATGGTAAGCTTCCAGGCAGAGAGTGCGACAAGGACCTTGTATAGAGTGTTGGTAAATGCGATATTGTTCCTACAGACCGTTCAGCTTCATCAACTACCGCGCGAGAAAGATTTCATGTCTGGGTGCCACAAATACAGAAGCACAGGCGTTGATTCACCTACCGAGTTATTGTCTGGTCATCTTCACGAGTTTTGCAAACAGTGCAGTCGTATTCCTCCAGCTCTATGCGTAAGACAATATGTCTTATGAGATGGAGGCGGCCCTGCACAGCATCCGTGAGATGGTCGGGGTCCTTATGGGAAGACCTAAGGATGAGTCGTCGGTAATTTATCTTCTCGAAGAAAGCCTGCCATTCTGCAGAGACACAGGCATAGTTGGAAGGAGAGTCGGTTTGACAAGTAGCTAAGTTCTCGAGGATCATCAACCTGAGTTCGAAAGGGAGGCCACCCCAGCAGGCCATTATGGTGTCGTCTTGAGCATATATCTCATAGATGGTTAAGTTGCAGGTTGTTGGATTGACTGAACGGAGAAACATTAGATATGTAAGGGAATGCGATCAGGGTTAGTGGGTTGTTCCAGTACTGCCCTAAACCCTGGTCATAGCCCACTAGATATAGGTTCCGGGATATGGTTTCATTAGTTCCAGATTATTGTCTGTGCTGGCACATCTTAGCTGGACTATACAGGCATTTCACCCGCATAAAGACGTGTTGGCTCTCGGGATTCCAAGGTTGGGTACAACACCCCGCAGAGAACGACTCCAAGACGTCTTTGTAAATGGATAAGTTATGTGGGCTGGGGGGTCGGGGGGGG